>VZSZ01010368.1:502277-514452 GCA_013398815.1 Ibidorhyncha struthersii
AAATGGTCTAGTTCCATGCTGTCTCTGGTTTGTACTAATTTTAAAAAAGGTCTTGTCTAATATTTTGCTCATCTGCAAAACAGTGTTTCAGTTGAAGCTGCAGAGAGATAGATTTTTGTATTTTAAATGCTTTTTAAACAAAATTAAAACACAGCTTCACTCTGATACCAAAGTTAGAATTAGCAGCAAAGTTTCTTGCCTGCCTGAGCTCTAAAACAAGCTGAATCAAGTTTCTTCCCCTCTGATCTGCCCTGTTATCAGTTGAGCCTCCAGTCTGGATTCTCCTCAGCTCTGTGGAGGTTTGGATTCGGATCAAAGTCTTCTTTCAGGTGCTGCAGTTTTACCAAGGGATCATTCCTGACATTTTCAGTATTATTTGCCTGACATTCTCCAGGCAAAATAGTCACTGATCCACTCTCTGCTTTATGGTATTTTCTTTTCAATGTCCAAGTTGAATCATTTGCCCATTGTGAGGTACTTCTGTTGGTCAGGTCTTCCTCAGAGCAGATGGAAGATGAAGAGAGGGATGAAATTTCATCTGCTGGGGAGGTAACAGTGAAGAAGAGCATTAAAAGAAGGGAGTTTAATGCGATTTCTGGACCAGTACTATTGGCAGGCAGCTGAAAGTTGTCCAAGCAGAGGTAGCCTTAACATTGGGAAATGGATTATTGAACAGCTCCTTCCCCAGGTGATGGATATAAAATGTTTTTTGCCATCATTATACATTTTGGGGATATTTTTATCTCCTTAAGCTATAATTAATCATACTGTTTAATGATGTGTGTGAACTGGATGTTTCTTTGAGGCAAACATGTCTGCATTTTTCCTCTCTTTCTGGTCCCATGTGTTTACATACCTTTATAATTTCAAGGCTACCTGGAGACAAGAGGAGCCAGGGACTTCTGCAAATGAAAACTGAAATTTAGAACATAACAGCGGCTCAGTCTGTTGACAGGACTTTGCTTGATTCTCTTTTCACGGGAGTACAAATTTCAAAGCTCAAACCCAGTTCTAAGCAAACACTTTGAAACTTCCTGGCATTTTAGTGCGGGAGCCTCAGTAGCTCCTGTGTGTGAGGGGTTCTGGCATAGTTGGCAGCAAACCATAGGGACCCTAGTTAATTATAGCTGGTGTTACTGGTGAACTTCCACCCTATGCGTGACAAAAATGGAAGCGAATTAATGGGATTGTGACATCCAACAGGTTCTAATGCCTCTGATAGGAAACCAGAATCACAATAAAGAGTCACTCTCAGAACTCTGGCTAAAACTGGAAACATCCTTTAGCCCATACAGTGTTATTCAAGAAGAGCTGAGAATGGCACCAGTCACCCCAAGATGGTGTCCCTACCAGGACTGCTCGCGCGAGGTGCCTGGTGGAAGGAGTCATTAACCTCTGATGTGCAAAGATGCTGTTGGCTGCCTCCCCTGAGATGTCTCAATGCCATTTGTGCTATTCCTCCCCTTGCCCCTTCTAGCAGTTTACAGATGCCTTCATCAGCTCTCCCCAGTTGCAGGATGGAGTAGCGGAGTGATGGGCTGTCCCTGCTCTGATGTTTCAGTAGCTGGTGTCTGTGCATGGGTGCCTCTTCAAGGGCTTAATTAGGCAAGATGAAATCTTGTGTGCTGAGTTGGAACAGGAGAACCTCCACGGTCATCTTTCAAAATGTCATGAAGCTGGAAAATGTGGTTATCAGGACCTGCTTCGAAGACTAGAAAACATTAAAAGCAGTATGTGTCTGAGATTGTCAAGATACTGTATTAGCATAATTCATGTTGGTAAGTCGCAGACTGACCAACCCCTTCTCAGGCCCAGCCTCAGGGGAGAGTCATCACCTGCGAGAGCTGCTCTTGCACTGCTAATACTCGCTGCAGAAGCACAGCAGGGTTGGGACTGAGGCTTTGAAGGCTGTATTACTTGGTAATGTCATCTGAAATACAAGACATTTGGCCTCAGCCAAGGACAAGCAGGCCACTCTAAGCATTAGCATGTGTTTTTTCCTTTGAGCATGCTAGTGGGATTGGTATATTTTAAATACAGTGGAGAAATGGAGTGGAAAAAACAACAGGTGGTCCAGAGAAAGGCCAAATAAACTCTGTTGTATAAGCCCAGAGATAAGAAGGTTATAGTATATACAACGTTGCTTAAAGATACCATATCAAATCTTGAAAGAGTAGCATTTTGTTTCAAGATTAATTCCAGACTTTCTCTTCTTTCCCTTAGTAATCTGAATTTAAACCAAATTAATTAAAAAGCATAGTTTTACTACTGCTTCCAACACCTATTCTGTGAGTAGCCATTTCTCTTTTACAACACAGACATTATACATTAATTTAGTTGGGGTACTTTACATTTCTTAAACTGTCTTTCAAGAGATTAAAACTGCGATTTTTTTTTTAAAAAAATCAAGTTTCTGGAATTGTGGTTGAACTGTAAGGGCTGTTTTCTGTGTATAACAAACTGCTGTGCAAGGAATGTTCACTTACTGATGGATGGTGCATTCATGAGAACTTGGCCTCCAGTATGAATGTCTTCAGACAGCTGCATGAAGACTGGGAGATGGGGAAGACGAGGCACAGCTTTTCACTGACTTGACACCTGTGACCCAGTGCTGTCCACTCCCCCATCTTGCTTTCAAATTTTGTTTCATATGATGGTGCTGGAAAGATTGAAAGGCCTACAGTATTTTAGGGGAGTATCTGTTTGGTTTGGGTGTTTCTAAGGATGGCTGATGAGCAAAACAATAGGATCCAGCCATTTTCTCCAGCTTTCACCCTTGCTTCCCTGTAACAGCTCATGCTCATCCTGCTCCTCACAGTCCCCTCGTAATGAAAGTACGTCATGATAGCTTTGAGTGATGTCTGGAAAAAGTACTGTTTTCTCCATAATTAGAGGAAGGAAGGGAGGAAGGGAGGAAGGGAGGGAAAAAAAGTAGTTGAAATTTAAATCCTGTAAATGTGACGTTCGAAGGCAAACATCAGGACTTGCGCAGTCCGTTACAGTAGCTAATTAGTTCTGTTATAAAATTAATGGCATTGCATATTTGTTTGCTCTGTTGGTTCAGATAAGTGCTTTCTGAATATAGCTATCTATTGGCATCTTCAGATTGATTTGTCATTTCTAGGCTTTTACAAAGTAAAACTCAGTGGTAGTGTGTAAAATGGTTAGAGATGCTTCTGGATTTTCCTGTAGGCTTGGGTGTTGCTTTGGTACTGTCATATTTCCAGGAGATCTGGAGCTCCTGAAATGAGAGCAAGACAGGCACAGTGGCAGCATGGAAGAGATGAAGCAAGGGGGTGTTGAGTTACACTTCATTTTGGAAGCACAGGTCAGCTTTATTTTGCTCTCTAATCATGCTATGTGATCCACTACAGTATGTTTTATACTGTCCCCCTGGCAGGGGAAGGCGCGGAGGCAGTTCTTCCTTCTAGATATGCCAAACTGAAGAGCTGCTGTGGGTGAAGGGCACTGCGAGCACTGCTAAGCTGGCTGTGCCAAGACGGGGGTCTCGGCATAGACCCATTTTTCTCAATTCCCAAGCGGGTCTAGCACTGTGACTTGAATTCTGTGGTGTCTCAACCTCTCTGCTGTGCCATGTCCAGTGTGCTGCAGTAATTTCTGGTTTGTCCTGTGTAAACGTACCTTTAGGTGAATTAATGAGCAGGTACAGTTTGTAGAATGAGAACACTGGAGAATTCCTGAGAATAGCAATAACACATTAAATAGCTAATACAAATACCAAATTGGGGGTTCATCTTTGCCTTACCAACACCCAAGGACACTAGTTTTTCAACAGGGTTTTGGACTATTTGAAAAGCACTGACAGTAGTCTTGCTTTTTAGCTTTTAAAACCCCATTCCAGTCCTGTTAGTTCATGCTACCTATTAACTGTAAGAAACTGTTTTGGGGGAAAAAAGGGTGAAAAGGAATGTGTTTATATCCATGAGCTAAATAAAATGTTGAAACAGTACTAAAACAAAGCCTGGCAATTTATATAAGGAGCAATAATGGACCTTCTGTTCAGCTCCTTGGATGACTGAAAAAGTTTTGTTTAAAAGTTATGAGGGGTACTCCAAATACTTCATATTGGGGTTTAGAGTATATTTCTTCCACCTTCTTCTCCCTCTGTGTGTTTTGCTAAAAAATTGTATGATAATTTTTTTTTATGTGGCTGCCACATACAGTAGGTAGTTTTATGTCTGACATAGAAGATACCTTCTGGTAAGCTTTGAAAAAAATGGGGTTCTGTCTTCTACATTAATAGACTTAAACAAAGATGCAGAAAAAAAGGGAAGTGTAATCTTTTCTTTGTGTTCTCCTGTGCTTTGGTGTTATAAGTCAGGATTTCAAGGCAGCTAGGAGCCACTGTTTAAACTATTGGTTATAAGACCAGGAAATTCTCATTGTCAGTGCTCAGTGAAATAATCCCATGTATATTTTAATGGATGCTTCATTAATTTATTGAAGTTAATGCATCCTCATACATTTTTACTTAGATATTTAGGACCTGGGGTCAAATTATTTCTTAACCAGTCAATATTGCAAATACTAAGACAAAGATCTGTCTAGAACAATTTTTTTTTTTGTTTTACCTGTTTTATGTTTGGACAGAAATCATTTATTTCTGTGTAGTGCTTTATAATCGGACTGTCATATTACAGCTGGAGAACTCTCTCAAATCCAGTCTTGATATTTTTAGCTGAATTCTTGACTTATTTTCACATCTGGAAAAGTTAAAGTAGGTGAATCTGTTTTCTTGAAATCTACCCACTTTTTTTGTGGTGTCAGTGCCAAAGAATAAGGGGATGCCAGCTGTGGTGGTTTCAACTAAGTTCCCCAGTTCCCGTGTGTCTAGGTATCCAGTAACCTCTCTGGTGACATCTTGAAAGATGTACAGCTTAAGCTGTACATTTTGAAAGCTGAACTAGAAACTCTTATTTCCTAGAAACGTGAACATATTTGAGTAACTGAATGATAAAATATACCTTAAAAATACTAATCCAATGCCAGAATGCGTAGCAAAAACACGACATCGTAAATGTATAGAATAGCTGCGAAGGCACGCAGTTTATATGATGTAACATAAACAGACATCCTCTTTAATAACTTAGCTTGAAAATTTTTTTTTAAAAGATGCCAGTGGTATTTTGAATGCTATATATTCTGGTTTATCATACTACTTTTTGTCTGTAAAACGAGTGCTGACCTGGCGTTTACTCTTGTACTGTAACACTGCAGATATTCATGGCAAACACTATTCTGGCACAATGAGACCATGTTTGTGTTAATAAATAAAATACGCTGGTATTCTTTGGCATTGCTGCCAGGTAGCATGGAACAGTCTGTGTGCATACATAAAATTATCTCAGCCTCCTGAACAGAGTGGCCAGATCGGACTGCCGACAGGGATTCCTGGCCTGCGTCCACTCCTGTGCCATGCTCGGGAATTGACTGAGAGCATGCTTGTTAGCCCTTCCTGAGGCTATGCTGGAATTGTCCACTTTCATACAGCAGGCAAATGTGTTCCCGTGCCTGGGTGTGCTTGTTCCCTGACTATATTTAACTTATGGGAGTGGGCAAAGCCTGATAGGTCAAGGTCTTGTATTTTTTTGGTGAGAAGGAGAGGACTTGAGGGAGTGGAATGCCATTTTGCTGTATGAAGCTTCGGGAGTGTTGTTTTATATCCATGGTACACAAAAATCACATCACCCGGCGAGGAAACAATTAGTGGTGGGTTCTCAGTGGCCTGGCGGAGCATCTCTCTTGGGACAGACAGCAAGGCTGACAAGCTCTGCTGGCCCGGACGGCTTAGAAATGTAAGGATGCCATTCACAGAAAGCCAAAGGTGTCAATTTTTAATCACTGAGGGTCAAGTACAAATAAGCCAGTTAAAAAAAAGTCAAATAGGAGTGTGTGAGGTTTGCTTCTCCATATGGAAATGTGGAAGGGAGTTGCAGGAGTGATTTCTGCTTGCAGCTACTGAGGTATAACCAGGTCATTTGACTTCTGTGGTGTTTCTGTGACTGAATTAATTTTAAGGTATTGACATTAATTTGTGAATAGTTTCAGTTGACCTGGCTCTACATTTTTGGTGACAGAAATAGCAGACTGGATATTTTCTTACAGCTCTGCACAGTGTTCATATGGCAGGGTAGTACTTTCTCAGTCACTTGGATCTACAGCTGTAGAGAAAACCGGTTAAACATTGTAGTAATGTCAGAAATGAATGCTGTAGCAGTATTTTGATGAATACTCTCCATGCTAACTCATAGCAAGTCAAGAATACCATTCATTACTAGCTAGTGTTACAGAGTAGTGTTTCTGAGCCTTTTTTTTTTTTAGTTGCAGGCTCAGTTGTTTTGGGTGGGAAAAAAATGAGTATTTTGTACAATTTTCCTTTATGTCCAGCTACAAATTGGCTAAACTTTGAGTGATCATTTGCAGCTGTTATTTTGTTGGCTTGCTCATATGTGTAGAAATGTTAGGTTTTTTGAACTGTCTCATAGATGCTTTATGGATTGTCTGTCAGTGGTCAAGAAACACTGCTACAGAACACTTCAGACAGTTTGTAACTTAAGGGGCCAACTTTAACAGTTAATACTAGTTAAATAACAGATATGAGTTATGTGGATGCCACTGCTAAATTTAACATCTTGCCACATTTCTCCCAATCTGTTATCACACGAACACCATCAGTTTTCATTCTCTTTTTGCCTGGGAGTAAATGAAGCAAATGCTAGAATTATAGAGAGGTGAAATATAATGTCTTTAAGGTGCTATGTGTAGAAAACACTGACGTGATTATTTATAACGTAGAGTATCAGTGTACTGGTAGTATTGCCCAAGTGCAAAAAACTCTGAAAAATTACTATTTCTAGTAATAATAGCTGAGATGGAAAGAATTGCCATTGACTTCCAGAAGTCAATGGAGATAACAAAGAGCAAATTTGCTCGGTGTTTTTAACATACAGTGTTATTTGGAAGCTAGAGACAGTCAATAATGGAATTATGGAATAATGTTAAGTTACTGTTTCTTTACAGAGCCTGTTTAGACTGTGAGCCCACCTCATGACAGCTGGCTTTATACAGAGAACACAAAACTCCTTGGTTAACTACAAGAGATTGCCTCAGAGCAGCTATTTGTTGTTTTGGGAAGAGGTGCAGTTAGGGCAAGAGGCGCAGCAAAAGGCAAAGAGACTGGGCCAAGCAGGAGGACAGAGGTGGGTGACATGAAATAGTTTTAGGTCAGTAACGATGCCTTTCCCAGACAGTTGCAAATCAAACGGCTGAGATTCAGCTCTTATGCACCTGGAAGTTTCTTTGTGAGGGTGAAACTATGAGCTGGAGCAGGGTCGCAGCCCACAGGGAAGCTGCATCCTGTTTTGAGACCACCCAACAGGCTGGGTAACCACCGGAGTGGTCGCATCTCACTGCTGCTCTGTGCTGCATCTTGACTTCCTATCCCTCTATGAGAGGAGGCAGGAGCAGCTGGTCCCAGCCAGTACTGTACTCATCATTTGCAAGCACAGAGAGATGCAGGTGGCTGGTTTTGCTGTATTTAGTGAAGAGGATTGATGAGCCAGAGAGGAGTTCCTGTGGTGCACAGGTCGGCTCTTGGAGACCTACAGGAGGCTTTTAAACCCACACAACATTTCTGATTCTGCAGGGAGGAGCATAAATAGGCAAAACAGTACTGGGCATATTGGTTTCATGGTGATGGTGATAGTAAAGGGGGAGGACTTTGTGAAGGGTATCTGTGTGGAGGGAATCCTTTCTCAGTTGTTGCAAGGCTGAAAAAGCCAATATGGGCATCTCGAGTGTACAGAGCAGTAGTCTGTCCTCTCCGGGGAGGTGCAGGGAAATCTCGAGGTGTTTGCAGAGAGCTGAGCAAGACTGCAAGTGGGAAGAGAGGCCTCAAGGGGAATCCCAAACCCTGCCCATCTGCTCTGCATCTGTTTATCCCTGGTCAAACCATAGGAAACTTTTACCCTGGCTGTAGGGTGGACCGATATGGAAGAAAGGATATGTTATAGACCAGGGGGAGAGAATTGTGCAGACATACCCGCCTTCTTTGCTGTACTTCAGCTTGTGGTTCTGTTGGAGAGCAGAACAAAATGTTTCATTTTATGACTTCTCTTTTACAGTGAGATGTATTCTGGTTTACAAGATCCTTGGTTTTCATCTAATGAAAATAGAATTGTGCTTCAAGTTAATTTTTTTTCAGATGCCATTTTACCAAGTGGTACATTAATTCACAGAAAAGTCACCTTGTTCTTCTAATCCATTACATAATGTTTTCACCAAAATAAGAGGAACCAGCCACTGAAGTTACCAGGTGAACATGGAAAGTTCAAACGACATTGAGTAATGTACTCCTAGAACAAAATCTTATGAAGCTATAATTTTTTATTGTCCCTTATTGACTTGGGTTTAATCACTGGGGGAAAAAAAAATTAGGACATTCAGGCAGAAGGAAAATCATGGTTGCAAAACGTAGGCAGCTCCAGGCATAGCTGTTTCCCATGACGTTCTCTATGTACTTCCTAATGCCTGTGAACGTTTATCATTCCATCATTCCGGTGTAAGTAGTAATGAGTGGCAGACACACTCAGCAGCAGTATCCAATTAAGTGCATCAGGCAACACAGGTCCAACTTTAGCTTCATTCTGCATTAAAGTGGTGTGACTCCACTGTTTGATACTTCATGTTTTTGACAGCAAGAATGTTAAAGTTAAACAAAGCCTGCAAAGTTGTAAGCTTTCTTTCTCTGTGCTTGTTTTTGTTGGGACTTGGGGGGTTGTCAACATGGGGAAGTATGTGATTAAATAGCTGTAATAGTTTCCTGTGTGAACACTGTTTCAGAAAGCATTTGTGTGATTTAGCTTAGCCAGTTTCAGAAATGCTTAGAAAAAGAGCTGGTTTGGTTATCTATTCTGTTTTAAATTCACATCCGTTCTTCCTTGTTTTACAATAGTTTTTACTTGTAGCATGTGAGCCCTTACTCTCACATTGTCATCATCACAGCTTAGTTTTGTTATGGATGTTTGTAACCATGATTGTATGTATAAGAAGATACTATGTGTACAAAATTTCTAGTGTATTTGGTTTCACTGAGCTTTTCTAGATAGCTGCCTTACTTATTTCAGTAGAGATAGTTAGAATAGGGGAAGGGGTTCACTTACTGTATTTGAGTTTTGTAAATAATAAGTTCTTGCAGTAAATCAGCCATTAGAGTTGCTCTTTGCCTCCATGAGTGAAAGAGGAGAAGGTCCCACCTTCTTTATCCAGAAGTGTAGTGGCTAGAGCACTGTCCTGGGAAATCCGAAGTCCTTTATTAGATCAGCCCAAAGCTGATGGGATAATAATCACTTTTCGGAAAACTGTGTTTATTTTTTCTGCCTTAATATCCTTCTAATTCTTATTAGTGAAGTCACTCCTCAGCTGTTCCTTTATTTAGTCTATGGTTGGACTTCTGTATACTTTTTAGTGCTAGCTTAATGTTATTAATAACGATGTCATATGTTTATTCATTTCCCCTTGTACAATGACTCTGTTTTAACAGACTTTATTGACCTCCTGAAGAACTCACCCAAAAACTGAAGTCTTTTTGTTAATACTTAAACTAAAGGCCCATCTTAGAACAAAGATGAAGTGAAGGTTATGGGAAAAATCATAATGTAGCAAGTTCTGAACTGTGTGGGTTTTACGAGTCTAGCATCCCTAGCATCATTCATGCCTCATATGTGGAGATGTAGCATTTTGACTGTGAATAATAGAGTGGTAAAAATGAAAGAGCAAAGAGAAAGAACGTGAGGATAGAAAGTGAAGGCATAAATCAGTAGTACTATATTTTGTCTGACAGCCCTCAGTCGTAGGCTGCATTCTCCTCTTCTGGGGATTTCTAGACATTTTCACGTTGCTTCGTCAAAGCCCTGTGTATCTCCAAAGGTGTTGAAAGGTGGCTCTGTGCAGTTAGCACTTTGAGGTCCCCTTGTGTTGCACTGTACGCTGCACTCTTCCTTGAGCAACACCTGCAGGAAACAAAGGTGAAAAAAAGGCCTTTCATATGGAAATCGCACATAATGCCTTTAAGTGAAGTGAGTCATATCTGTTCTTTATGGGCATTTTGGGGGAAAAAAAGCAGAAATTAAGAAAAAGCCCTAATTAAGCAACTTTTTGAGTGGCTGAGTCATTCAAGGTGGAGAAGAACTTAAATGTTTTTTATGGTGAGACTATTGATATTACTTCTTAAAGATTGGAAAGCTCTTTCTTAATAGGGATTTGCAAATGATGATATTGTTCTGTTGTCACCTAATGAAAAATGAAATATATTTGCTAGAATAGAGAATATAACTTTCCTTTCCCACATAGAAGCCATGCAGCTCTAACCTGTACGGAAGAAGTTTGTATAATACTTTTCTTCCATATGTAGTTGAGATTTACAACTAACTTAATTTTTTTCCTTGTAGCTGAAAGATAAGGGTCCTATATGTTGTTGAATTATTCAGGTGGGATTTGTATGGGTAGTTTCAGGGGACTTTTTTATTTTTTGCTAAAAACAACTTGGACTTTGATTTAAAAACCCGACCCTTTTGCTGAAATTCATCAGCCATTTCTAACTAGAAGTTGACAAAATGTTGTGATCTACACCATTTCTCCTGGTTATGCAGTGATATGGCTGGATATCACATATGACTTACGGAAGATAGTATGTGACTCATTTGGCTAAATCAGGTTTTCTAATAACCCCCTCACATTTGCAAAATTGTCCCTCACAACAGAGAGAAACTTTTGAGTATTGCTGCTTGAATTTCATGCAGTTTGTTAGCTGAATCTTTTACCAGCCTTCTTTTTATTTAGTCTTAGACTATCCTGGGGTATCCTTTCCGCGCTACCTTCATTTCTGTTCCTACAGACTCCAGCACTATACCGACCTGTGTTACATCTTTCTCAAAAATACATGGAAACCCTCAGGGTTCAAGTATTTCCTTTCTCTCTTCTGCTACTTGTGGGGTGTGCTCGGCTTGGCAGTTATGGTGGAAGAATATGGGGAGGAAGGCTTTTCTCAGACAGCACTGTATGTTACTAGGTCTCAAACCCTCCATCACTTCTTGACTGTTCCCTGAACTGGTGGGCTCCTGGTCGAGATTTCCATTCGTGGACAACAGGGCACCTGAGATTTCTCAGCAAATGTGAAATCCTTTGCAACGCTTTGCTAATTTAAGGTAAAAGCAAGGTGAGAACATTTTACTTTAGAATGAAAAGCTGAACACAGACAATTATAATTTTGAGAGATATAAAAGCAAAAGCAAACCGTGCTTTATAGCTGTCTGTATGTTAGTGTAGCTCCAAGAGCTTCTCCCTCTCTGCTTCATCTAACTAAAAAAGGTGTCAGGAGACTTAACACAGCAGGGATCCAGTCCTTAGGTGGCACCCTTCCAGATTAGATCCCTGCACTGGAGAGGATTAGTCACTGAGCAGAGGGTTTTGTCTGCAGAATCCTCTTCTACCTGGCAATAATTTTCACAACTCAAATCTCTTCTGAGATTTTCCTGCGGTACATAGCCTCATGCTTAACCAAGACTCCAGACTTTTACCTGAGGGTTGTTCACCATTGCAGTCTGTATGACGTTAAATGTTTTTACCTTCAATGCTGTCACTTGTCCAGACAATAAACAAAACTCTGCTAGATGTGGATACAAAGCCTGACAGCTGGTGTGATGTTTTATTTGGCCATTAAAAAATCACTTAACCAGCAGTCTGAACAGAACTTCTGTTCAGATAGCTGTGGGGAAGGTTTTTCTCAGCACAAAACCCTTACAAATGTAGAGGCTGAGAACTGTGCTTCATAGAAGAATGCTGAAAACCATGCAAATGTACAAGAGAGGCTAATGAATGCAGCTTATTAATAGCCCCTGGTAGAGGTGACTATTGCAGTAACTGAACAAAGATTGAGGGAATCTGCAGAAGTGATGTTGCAGCCTGGGTTAGTGGGGTTAGGGTAGAGGTTATAGCAGTGATAGTCCGTTTTCCTTCCCTTAAAACAAAACCCAACAAACCCCCACAAACAAAACCAAATAAAACACCCACTTCCTTATCTTTGTCTTTACTTACAATTTATATTCTTCCATGTAGGCAAGAAACTATTTTTCCATGCAGCTCATTCCTCAAGATG
>VZSZ01010368.1:520560-558354 GCA_013398815.1 Ibidorhyncha struthersii
GTGTCCAGAGAAGGGCAACGAAGCTGGTGAGGGGTCTGGGGGACAAGTCTTATGAGGGACGACTAAGGGGGACTGGGGTTGTTTAGCCTGGAGAAGAGGAGGCTGAGGGGAGACCTTATCACTCTCTACAAGTACCTGAAAGGAGGTTGTAGCAAGGTGGCGGTCGGTCTCTTCTCCCAAGTAGCAAGCAATGGGACAAGAGGAAATAAATGGCCTCATGGTACACCAGGGGAGGTTTAGGTTGGATATTAGGAAAAACTTCTTCACCGGAAGCGTTGTCAAACATTGGAAGAGACTGCCCAGTGAAGTGCTGGAATCGCCATCCCTGGAGGTATTTAAAAGATGTGTAGATGTGGTGCTTAGGGATATGGTTTTGTAGTGGTTTTAGGCAGTGTTAGGTTGATGGTTGGACTTTATGATCTTAAAGGTCCCTTCCAACCTAGACAATTCTATGATTCTAATTAGGACTGGAAGTCCACAGTGACCTCCAATTAAGTTTACTTGCTAAATTTCTGTGTCTGTTCTGGTAATAAACCATGGATTCCTGTTCAGTTGAGCATGGAATGTTAGAAACAGCAGTCTTGGGTATCTTTCTGTCGTGGTCTGGGCTGGACTGGCCACTGAGGCAAGCGACAGATGCTCTCCCCCACCTCTTGAGGGGGTGGCTGGGGACGGTTTTAAGTTACCCAAAAATTACTATCTGGGAACAACGTTATTTAGATGCTTTGTAAAAAGTTTATTTTACTTAAATAGAGTAAACTGAGACAAGATACAGTGAATGCCCAAGACCAGAAATGAGAAAATAGGTTTTTTAATGAATTTATTTTGCATACTTTGTATTCCAGAAGAAATTTCAGTAACTTGCATGTGTACTATATAGTAATAAAATGAGGAAGAAACATCTATGACTGCATTGTTTCTCTTTGGAATTGAAAAATATTGTGAAAGAATTACACCCTTAGAAGTATAATTGTTCCCTGAGCATGACATTGTTCACATAACATTGAGTGACAAATTTAAGCATGAAATGCCACACTAATTAGTCTTTACCTTCACTATAGAGAAAAACTTGCTTTCAGGAGAATATGAAATGTTTGAAAGTTTCACTTCAGTGTTGGATCCTATGTCTCTCACTTACCAAAAAATGTGTATATTTCTGCATTTAATTTTTCCTTTAGCTGCACCAATTACAAAAATGTCAACATTTTAACTTAGTATTCAATATGTTAGATAAATGGATGTCATTGCTCCTAATGATGGCTCTAGCTTTAGCCAAAAGCATAATCAATTGCATTTCAAAGATTACTCAGCTTCACAGCTAACATCACTGACATGTTGCTGCAATGCAGTGTGGTCTTTACGGTAATATTTTCCTTCATTGCCCGTTAGCAAGGCTTGAAGATAGTTCACCATGCAGATAAGACACTAGCCAGCTTCTGCAAATGGCAGAAGAGTGTCAATCCTAAGAGTGATGTCAACCCTACGCACCACGACGTGGCCGTCCTTCTAACCAGGTATGACAGCAGTTGAGCATCTTTGACTGACTATTGTTTAGTTGTGGTTTTTTGGTGATTATTTTTTTTATAGGCTCATGCCATCATTTAGTGCATCCTGCACAGAACCCAGTAAAGTGGTACAATGAAGACATGCTGTTTCTGAAACACAATGTTAATGCAAAAATAACCTGGCATGGGCATGTCTGACACTCATACAGACAGAGAATATGAGCTATATTATAAAAACATATGGCTAAGGTTATACCTCTGTACCTTTTAAAGGGATTGTTTTTCGTTTGTTTTGAAAACATATATAACACTTTCTGTATGCATGTGGGTGTTTTATTAGAGATGCATCTTAGTCAGGAAATTGAGATCTGTATGTCCCAAGAGATTAGCAATTTGCAGAACTCAGGTCAATTTCCCAACTTGATCCTACCTCAGTTTGTGCTCAATCACTTCTCAGTTCTTCTTTGAGGCAGTATATCAAAATAACATAGCATGTACATGAGCAACTCCATCACAACAAATCCTGAAGTAATAGACAGTATGGAAGAGTATTTTGCGAACACAGTGCCATTTATTTTTAAGCTTTAAAGTGTATGATTTTTAAATATTTTCTCTGTATTCAAGGAGACACAAAATATTTTTTTATGTGCGAGCAAGGGAGGCACAGAAAACTTAAAGGTGATGTCTGAGGTCACACAGGGAGTTTGTGGCAGGGCATGAAACAGAACTTCTGCAGGTCCATAAAAATGGATCCAATCTGCATGCAATTGAGAGAATGATTGGATCCAAGGTCTGCAAAAAAAAAAGTCCAAAGATAAAGTCTGTCAGGCAAAAAATAACAACTCAAAAAAACCCCACTCAAGTAGTGCAGTAAAGAAGACAATCAACAAATCTTAAAATGAGAAAAAGAAGTCTCACAGTGATGCGTGGTTTACCTGTCCAAATAAACACACTTCAAATAGTTCACTTGAATGAAGCTGAGTTACGGTGAGTTTAATAAACTGTAGCTCAAAATGCTGTCAGAAGTGGAGGTTTTAAAACTTTTTCTTATGTGAGTGGACAATAAACATACATATTTATGCACTACAGCAACATAAATATTGGCTACAAATTGTAGCGGTATGGTATGGTATGGTATGGTATGGTATGGTATGGTATGGTATGGTATGGTATGGTATGGTATGGTAGTAGCAGAATAAGTGCATGTTGTTGTTGCATATATGTTTGTAAAAATGTTAACACTATGCTTTGCTTAAAATACAAATTAGCACTGACACGTTATACGATGGAGACTTACCACCCAATGTAAGTGACACTCTACAGTTGGTTTTAAGCTCTTTTCATGGTACGTCTCTTTTGTGATTCTAGAAAGGACATTTGTGCTGGCATGAATCGTCCGTGTGAAACCTTAGGTTTGTCTCATCTGTCAGGCATGTGCCAACCTCACAGAAGCTGTAACATCAATGAAGATTCTGGCCTTCCGTTGGCTTTCACTATTGCTCATGAACTTGGACACAGGTAAAGTTGAAAGTGAAGGGGCAACCTAGCTAGGTTTAGTTCATTATATGTATGTTAATACTCAGATTGCCAGACAGAAGCAAAACAAGGCGTGAGTTAATGTCTCTATTATTAAAATCAAAACTGTGTTTGTTTTTTCTAGTCAAAGGATAAGAAAGAGATTTTTAAGCCTTTGACCTTTTGTTGTGGTTTAACCCCAGCTGGCAATCAAGCACCATAGGGCTGCTGGCTCACTTCCCCCCAGTGGGATAGGGGAGAGAATTGGAAGAGTAAAAGTGAGAAAACTCATGGGTTGAGATAAAGACAGTTTAATAAGTAAACCAAAATCCATGTGTGCAAGCAAAGCAAAACAAAACAAGGAATTAATTCACCAGTTCCCATCAGCCGGCAGGTGTTCAGCCATCTCCAGGAAAGCAGGGCCCCCATCACACGTAACCGTTACTTGGGAAGACAAATGCCATCACTCCAAACTTTCCCCTCCTTCCTCCTTCTTCCCCCAGTTTTTGTTGCTGAGCATGACATCATATAGTATGGAATATCCCTTTGGTCACTTGGGGTCAGCTGTCCTGGCTGTGTCCCCTCCCAGCTTCTTGGGTGCCCCTCACCTTTTTGTTGGCAGGCCAGTAGCAGAAGCTGAAAAGTCTTTGACTGCTTTAGTAACAAATATTAGTGTGTCATCAACATTATTCTTATTCTAAATGCAAAATGTAGCACTATACCAGCTGCTAATAAGAAAATTAACTCTATCCCAGCTGAAACCAGGACGCCTTTGTTTACATTTACAACTATTCAGTCTGCTCCTTTTAACAGAGTCTGCTAGGGCAATAAATCAGAATTAAATAATTAAGCTACTAAGAAGCATCACTAATCATGCTAATTTTTCCAAACATACACTGAATTACTGTGCAATTACTTTAGATCTCCAAATCAATCCAAAACATTTAAATAAAACATACCTGTTTCATTATATCAAGGTATTTCAATAATGCAGATTAGCTAGAAACCATTTTTAGGTCAAGCAGTCAGACATCACGGAAATATCAAATCTTTGTTCTTTCTGACAAACAAATAGTCACTTTGGGGCATTCTTAGTAACTTATCTTCTGTATGTTAATATTGCTGTTATGGATACACTTAGGTCAAGTCAACTAAAGTTCTTCGGCATTTAGTTTAGGACACAGCTAAACTTTATGATTGGGTATTTTTGCTTGAAAATATATTTCTCAGTATTTCCAATTTCTAAGGCTGGTTAGTTGGTTTATTAAACTCACCTGAAAAAGTTCTGATTTTTGAATTTTTGACACTGAGCTGTTTTCCCCAGGGTAGAGGCCTATCTCATGAATACTCCATTTGGCTGTTGTGCCTGCACTTTTCAGCTGGGCCAAGTTGCTTGATTAGGTGGCATGTTCACTGCTGCATCTACAATCACATTATTTTCATTATGCATCCAACCCCAGTCAGGATGAAGCCTGTATTTCCTGATGGGAAATCATTATTGTTATTATTATCAGCAACAACAATAATCTGACACAAAGATTACTCAAGTATTGATCCTGTCACCCATTAATTGGCCTTTCTTTATTCAACCCCTCGATTGCCAGAAAGGAAACAGTATAAGTAAATAATGCTGAAATCATTACAATTGGATCTGTGTGCTTTGGGTTTAGTTACTTGGTTCCAACAACCTCTTGCTGACTGGGAGCTTTTTTCCTTAACACTAGTTATCAGAAGGCACTACCGCACAGAGCTGTGTATGACCTCCTGGTCTAGCCTGGGTGGCTGGTAACTCGCTGTCCTTTGGATGCTGTGAGACTGCATACTGCTGTACTTGCCTTTGCAGGAGCGGTGCAGGACCTTGCCTGTAAGAATCGTTTCCACAAAAAAAAATTGAATATTGTAGGGTTTGTTGTTAACATTGGAGTATCCTTCCTTTGAGCAAAGTTAGAGTACATACGTTAAAAAGTTCAAATATGGAAACTAAAAGTCTGTAAGAACAGGTGAACAGGAAATGAGAAGAAAGCTGTGCACCCATTCCTTAGATGGATGCCAAAAGTCAGTGCATTCCCGGACTGTCCCTCTAGACGTCTGCAGTCCCTTGTGTCAACAGATCCTGTTCATGGAAAAGAGTCTGTCAACAAGGGGACGCACTTGCTTTTATACCTCAGACCCATTACTGAAGTTGATTCAGACTGAAATCATGCCTTGCCTTTGGAATGTTTGAGTCACAGTACAATTACATTTTCCAGAAACAAAGTCTTAAGTGGTTTGAACTCACTTTGATCTGTGATTGAATCATGGCCTGAGTCAGTTTCCACTGCTTTTTTGTACAGGGCCTTACACACCTTCAGATATTAACAGTGTAGGTGTCAACATGTATCAATATCTTTGTATATTATTATTTCAGATAATCTCCATCACGATGAGGTGACAGAGAGGCATGTATGTTTAATCAGCTGAATCCCACCCAGAGTTTTTAATGTTTATGACTTTTAGAAGTTGTTGAATAAAGAAATCCCTTAATAAGTCAGAGAAGCTGGAGAGAACCATGTTGGGAAGACCTGCTGTGGAGGTCTGTTTGTAATGCACAGTTGGAGAAAGCTAAATAGGAGGAAGGGAGTAGAGGTTGGAGGCTAATTCACTGGGGGTTCGGTAATTTGGACAACAGTATTTCTGTCTCAAAAGAGATTTAAAAAGAAACAAGCAGTAGAGATGTGATTATAAGACAGAGAGTAGCAAAGCCTGATCTTAATTAAAGTGGTACAACTCTGAAATAACTGTGATCCAAGAGCTAGGAAGCTCTTATCTTTAGCAGCTTTAACATAACTATGACTCCCAGCCCAACTGTGCAATTGTGTTTTGACTGCCTTAAAAATACCCCAGAATGTAGTCTGTGTTAGTCTGTTCTTTATTTGGTGCCAGCTAATATTGTTGTACATAACAGACATGTTTGAAAGCCTGTTGGAGTGTAGATTTTTTGTGGGCTTTGGATCAGATCTTCTATATGTTTTTTTTTTAGCAAAAGGTTATCTACAGCATGCCAGGGGAGGAAGCAACGTTAGTGTCTTTTTAAGCACAGTGTGGAACCCATAGATGGGTGTTGTGGTACAGCCAATCAGCTGGAATTATTAGATGTTGTTTTTTATCTCCAGTTTTGGTATCCAGCATGATGGAAAAGAGAATGACTGTGAGCCTGTTGGAAAGCGCCCATATATTATGTCCCGACAGTTGCAGTATGATCCTACTCCACTCACCTGGTCGCATTGCAGCAAGGAATACATCACACGTTTCCTAGAGTGAGTGATCAGGTTGTAGCATTTCTCTGAAATGACTACAACTGTGTATGAGATGTTTATGTGGAGTTTGAAGTAAATCCTGTATTAGTACGTTGCTAGATGTACATTTTTGTAGTGTGCTTGAGTTCATTCCCACAGTGGGCATACCCCAAGCTTATTGCTTACTTAGTATTTGGGAAAAGCTCCATTATATTCTTGTTTTCTGGAAGTGAACTCAAATCTTGTCATATCATCTCAGGTTTGGTGCAACCTGCAGCTTTTTGCAGTTATCAGGAAGAAAGAAGCCTTTCCATCAATGTCCTTGATGGAATATCATAAACCTTGCCTTTGGCCACAACGACATGTGCTTGACTTCAATGACTTGTTGAAATCCATTATGTTCTTTTTAAGAGCAGCAGTATAGTATACCTTTAAGCAGAGGCTGTGGTCTGCTCTAAAGTCACTGTGCAAACCATAATGACCTCATAATATTTCCACTTTGACAAACTATATTTTGCCTTTGTAACCCACCCTAACTAGATGGAGTGCTGTTTGTTACCAGCACTTCAGCCTATCTTAGCTGGAATCTGGACTGTTTCCAAAGGCCATATGAAAAATTACCATTAAGAACTAGATATTGAAAGTCTGTATAGAAGTGTTAAAAAAGTGTGGGTTTGGTTTGTTTGTTTGTTTGTTTGTTTTAATATACAATTTTGGTCTTTTAGCCGTGGGTGGGGATTCTGTCTGGATGATATCCCCCAAAAAGAAGTTTTAAAGTCCCCAGTCATTGCACCTGGAGTGATTTATGATGTGCATCACCAGTGCCAGCTTCAGTATGGTTCCAATGCTACTTTCTGTGAAGATGTGGATGTAAGTGCAGTATGTTTCTTCATTCTCCTAATAAGAAATGAAGCTTCTTGAACAGGGTGGAACTGCAGTCAGTGAACCTCAGTTGCTAATTACAAGTGCAGCATGTTGAGAGTCTCATAGGCTAGATGTGCAGTGCAGGCATTGCCTAACTCTGTTCTGCTCTGCAGATTCTGGAAGTGAGTTGTTGCAGTGTTTGCCTTGTATTTTGCAGGACCTTTACTGAATCTGGCCTCGTATCTGTTGTTAAATGCCTGTCCGTCAGTAGTGGAGACATTTTGGCTTTAAACTTACAACAGTGATCTTAGGTAAATTATCAGTGCAGCTTAAATCCCATTTTAAAGATCAAGATGCTTCAGGCTTATAGCATTCAACTGACTAAATCATGCTGGGAACAAATCCTCAGTTCCTGGAAGAGTTTTCTAAAGGAAATCAGGATTGTGCTCTCTTCCCATGTGTCTTGATTTTTCATGCTCTTGATGGTCTAACTACTTAAAGGAAATTTCAGTCCATGTGCCTTTAAGAATCTTTATTTTGCCATCAAACATGAAATTTTTATGTGGAAATATGTAATTTACAAAGTACCCTGGGGTTTGTCTCATAGCACAGCAAAACAGCATTGTGTGGAGATGCACAGGAGCAGTATAGTCACAGCAGCACAACTCTGTACAAGAGCTAGGAGCCACTGCAGAGTAGCAGGTTATATTAGCTAAGGTGCAGAGGTATGGTATTTTAACTGTACCTAGCATTTTGAGAGCTATTTGGCTCTGTGCAACATTTTTCTACATAGAACAGTTCAGAAACAGTGGTTTCGAGTGCCAGTCTAGCTAAGCGATCAGTAATTTTTGCTGTGTTTTGGGCAGCAATGTGCAGAAAACATTGCAGACAGCATCCGGCTTGCTCCCCCTGTTAAACAGGACTGTGGCAGAAGTGGTGTTACGGCTGTCAGCAGAGCTGGAGTGTTTTTTAGGCAAGGCATTGTGCACAGCTGTGGACTGGGGACTGCTGATGTTGACTGTGTATTCTGTTCAGATAATTACATGTATCCTCATCTACCCTTCTGTTAGGGAGATTATTTCTGATTAATCTTCTCAGCCTTAATACATAATATGATTACTAATGCTGAACTGCAGCTACTGAATCTGAAGCAGGTATTGAAAGATTGCTTTCATTACCTGCTGTTTCAGTTTCCTCAGTTACTATAATTTGTCTGTTGGTACAGATAGAAAATTGAAGTATAATCTTGGTTCATGCTGTCTCTCCTTGGGTTTGAACCTAGTTGGCCTGTACCTTCGATGTCTCCTGATTAACCAATTTTACAGCTAGACATATGTCAGAAAATTAACTGGTATAATCTCGTTTTTACATTTTACTGTAAGGCCTGTATTTTGTAGGTAGCTGCACTGTCAAGGAGAGGAGTTGTGAATAGTATAGTCTGCCTGGCATGTTGAATGATCAGTGTAGTCATTTCGTCTAAGAGGTCTGACTGTTCTTTGCCTTTCCACTATTTACTTAATGCTCACTCACTGGCCAGGCTACATTTGTTCTGTAACTTTTAATGTCTGACTGAGTTTGATCTGTGGATTCTTTTTGAGAGCAGAATCTGCATTTAGCTGAAGATGCCCGGGGGCTCAGGGATAACACTTAGAAAAGACTGAGGTTTAGAATTCAGGTAGTGGTTTCCATGAACCATTTCTGTAGGAATTCTTCTAAGCATCTTGTGAATTACCCAAATATTGTCCTTCTAATAAGGAAAAGAAAAGCAAAATACAGATTAGGGGGAGGAATTTTCCACGTGGTAGGTAGATCTATAGCTTTCTATAGGACAGGTTATAGGAGCTCAGAATCTTTATCTTATTGCCCTCTCTTTATCTCCAAAACTTCCACTGACTGCAGTGAAACTGCAGTTTTTTGGACTCAGCTTTTTTTAAGGCACAGACCCTGATCTCATAGATTGGGTGAAAAGTGTATACCTGAAGCTGATGATAAAAATCACTTGCCTTGCAGTGAGTCCATGGTAGAGTCATGAATTTCTGGCTGTTACTTCCAAACACAGTAAACATTTTCCTTGTGCAGTTGTTATTCCATTTTTCTTCAAGATGGAAAAAAGCTCTGGTACGTGGAGATCAATATGGAAAAATTCTTCTAAAGCTAAAGAATTTCCTTCGTGAACTCTTGACTTTGAAATCTTGGTCTGCACCTGATAAAAATGAACTGTCAGTGGAAAGCTGTGTTCACTTTCTCTGGTATCTGAAGCACAGTGCACTTCATACACTAAAAAGCACAAAACATATGCTATATACAAATGTTAAAAATAAGGATTAATTTCATAATGAAAGAAAATTGAAACCTTTGATTTCTATACATTGCCTGAAAGCAGCTAAATGAGCCGAGACATTGTATTCCAACTGGAGATTTGGAGTGCTTTGAGATGTTCTGTAGTGTCAACTTCCTTTCTGATGTTGTAGGTGAAAACCAAGGTGAACTCACAATGCAGAAAGTAAATAAAAGGCAACTTTCTCAAAACAGACCGTGACCAAGCTTAGCTATTTTAAATAGAAGCAGGTCAGAAACCAGCAGCCAAGTTTTGTGTTTCACACTCAGCCAAACGTGGCTGCTATCTCACTGGGGCTGGATTTTCACAAGTTACCAGTTTCTGTGTTGGCTTCCGAACCTGGCATGTTGTTTGCTCTGAGAATCCCAGTAGGAGCTGCTAGTGGGATCCTTCTTGTCAGCCCCTTTCTCTGAGGACACTTATGGCTGTCCCTGCTTCACAGGTAGGTGCTGCCAGCTGTGTTCCCTTTCCCAGTTCAAACCCTCAGCCAAGACCTGGCCCTGAGCCCCTGGGCTTTTGCTTCTGCTGTTCCAGTTGGGAGTGTACAGTTTCTCTGACGTCCCTGGTTTCTCCAACTTGGAAGTGGTCTTCCAAGGAAAGCCCAGCTCATTCAGGAGTTCCCAAGCATGCAGGGCTCCTGTGTGTCAACTAGAAGAGAAGCTGGTGTGCGTGTGAACTGAGGAGGGGGGAATAGCCCTCAGTGTTGATCCTCACTCTTTAGAGTATAGTTCTGGTTGAGTGAAGACAACTTGTTATAAAGTAGCTGTAATATTTCTTGCCCTGCTAGTTTTGTCCACTCTCAGGAGTTTCTGTCCCTTCTGTGGCGTTGACCACTGCATGTGGAGCAGCAGCTGAAATGCTGTGCTTTGCTGGCAATGTACTGCATTAAACTGGCACCAATTTCTGAGTAACTTCACATGCAAACATTCACTGACCAGAGCCCTTACTCTACCCAGCCTACTAGGCTTTTGTCTCTGCCAGCTAGCCTGGACTGCTTCTTTTAGATCATTCCTTTGCTGTCTGCTTGGCTGATGTTTTAAGAGACCTGTGTTTTGCTCTCTTTTTCCTCATCCTGTTTTGGGACCTCCATGGGTATTAACCTGGCTGTTGCACTTCGAGAGATGATGCTGTTTGTACTTATCTGGCTAGCTTGTCTAACTTTTGATTTCACTATGTGTTTTCAGGCAGACAGCAATGCAAAAACTGAACATTGTATACATTAGTACTCATCAAATGAAAATAATACAAACTCTGTTCACCTTCGCAATAAACAGTTGTGCCCAAACTTTTTAAAGCCATTTTTCCTGTGTGTAACTGGGAGCTGAGCAGCTGATGAGAATATTTAAACTCACATTGTTCAGATAATTCACTTGATAAAAATTAGTCGCCGTTTTGTATTTGTCAAACAGTCCCTCCTAGTACACTAATGGGGGGCACCTAAATTTGGACCCTTGGTGGGTCCTAACTTGTGGAAAACCCTGAGCATCTGTCTTTGGAAAGGCAACCCTTGTAAGGCTTTGTCAATGGATGTACAAAACCGTGGGAGACTTTTGAAAATCTTGGCCACAGGAGTTCAGCTCTGCTTCAGACTGGTGCAGTTTTCTTTCTTTTCCAGAACCTTTGCCAAACACTATGGTGCTCGGTGAAAGGCTCCTGCCGCTCCAAACTGGATGCAGCTGCGGATGGAACTCGCTGCGGAGAAAACAAGGTGACTGTGAGCCACGCTGCCTGCAAGTTGCACTGCCTGCAAAGGGCAGTGGAGGAACCATGAGTAGCTCTGCCATTGTTTAGCATGAAGGAGGGGCATCCTGTGACATCTCTATTTACATTTCCACATTTTTGACCTTCAGGGACTGTAATAACAAATAATTCACAATAACATTTTCCTGCAATAATGATCTTAAGCTGTTTGTCCTTTCTGTTTTCTCTTCAGTGGTGCTTCTCTGGTGAGTGCATTACAGTAGGCAAGACTCCCGAAGCAATCCATGGCGGATGGGGTGTTTGGTCATCCTGGTCCCATTGCACAAGGACATGTGGGGCAGGAGTTCAGAGTGCAGAGAGACCATGCGATAACCCAGAGTAAGCTGAGCGCACAAGCTTTTCTTACCTTTTACTCAAGATCTTTGAGGTACTTATGCCATTGGGAACTCTTTTATATGAGACTGTTATCAGCAGGTGCCACAGCAAGACAGACACTGAACACTGCTCCTTCCCATTTAAGTATACCTGTGTGAAATTCAGTTGGCTCACCTTTTACAGTCATTATCTTGTTCTTTAATTCTTACCCTCCATGGGGCTTATTTCTACACAAAATGAAAAAAAATCCTGTTGTTTAGCATTCAGGCTTTTCATAAATAACAGAAATGTTGCTTTAATAGTACTGCCATGAATAAATAAATGTCCTCAAACATTGGGTGAGGACAATAGCTAGCAATCTGTTCCTGAGGGAAATCAAAGACTCACATTTCATGTTTTGTTCTAGTCATCAGCTTTGCTTGAACTTCACACACATGAGTTGATAGGTACAGACCATGAAAAGCAGAATTTTCTAACATGGATCTGAGTTCATGAAGACCCTACATCTCATTTTGAGAAATCACCAAGAGGGTGCCTAACAGCAGAAATCACTTGGCTTTTCTGGAAGAACTGCCAAACATTCTGGAAAATATGGTATTTTGGGGGAGTTCATTTGATAAGGTAATTTGTTGTGAGCTCGGCCAGGCAATGTACCAAGCACTTCTTTGGGATACAGGGTTTGTCTACATCTCTGTGCTTCATACTGATATGTTTGGGCACTTGAACATGTGAACAGTATCTCTACCTTCTCAAGGATTCAGATTCATCTTGTTATCCCATTGGAACCTGAAAGACACTGCTCTTTTAAAACTATTTTTTACCCAGAATCTTATGTCCTGATCTCAATGTTCCTTTTCTAGACCACAATTTGGAGGAGACTACTGCACTGGAGAAAGGAAACGCTATCGCATGTGTAACATTAGCCCTTGTCGCAAAGGCTTGCCAACCTTTCGTCAGATGCAGTGCAGTGAATTTGATACAGTTCCCTACCAGAATGAATTCTACCACTGGGTGCCCGTATATAACACAGGTACAAAGCTACAAATTTTTTAATATTTTGTATAAAAAGTCAAATTATGGACCTATGAGAAACCTCTATGAGGGCAAGAAGTCACTGAATTATAATGCTTTTAATTGATTAGAGAGAAAAAACGGTGTGCTTCCATATGCAGGTGTGCCTTTTGTGTATACACAAAGGTAGTGGTTCTCCTCTACACATAGATATTTTTGCAAAACTCTAGTGATAATGGCTGTGAGTGTAACTACCCAGTTCCTGGAAAGATATTGTGCTGAGTAAAGCTGTTGAAGTCACATCTGTAGTAATTGTTTAGGCTAAACCTAAACCATCTTTTCCACTGTCAACCACAGAGCAGTAAGTACTGTAGTATAGTGCAGAGCTGCACGTTTGGGCCTGCAGGCATCACTGCACCAAAAAAGCAGAGCTCTTCTGCTGCACAAACACAGCTTTATTACTTCCAAACTCAGATCTACCTGGTAAGCGTACCTGGCACCACACTGAGGAAGTTGTACCTCGACAGGTTCAGTGTCA
The DNA here is from genome assembly GCA_013398815.1 of Ibidorhyncha struthersii. NCBI lineage: Eukaryota > Metazoa > Chordata > Aves > Charadriiformes > Charadriidae > Ibidorhyncha > Ibidorhyncha struthersii. The sequence continues at coordinate 533,683 of VZSZ01010368.1, forward strand.
TACTGCCCTGTATTGTAGAGATAGAATCAATGCCTCTGCCTTATAACTTGCTTTGTAACGGCTAGCTACTAAATACAGGGGCAATAGTTATTACCATGCAGTTTGATTCTTGGTGTATGCATAAATGTAAGTAGATTATCCAGTAGAAGCTACCAATATTTTTTTTTTAAATGAAAAAATAAACCAGTTAGAAAAGCAAAGCTCAAGATAACTTTCAATTTTGTTTGCCAATAGTATTTTTCAGCATGTTCATTGTATTTTCACAGTTATTGGCAATTCTGAATAGGTTTCCTAAATTTCAGCTACAGTTTCAATTTCATCTAACAAATACACCATTGATGATGAACCTGGAGCAGTCAGACTTCCAGGAAAATTTCTGATGAGAGAAGATATGGTTGATAGAAAAACTTGTTCAGAAAGACTCCTACTAAACCAAACCATGGTAAATACTAACAGCCTTAGGCTTTGTCCAAAGCCAAACTCATAAACCATTTTCTGCAGTCATCTGTCACTGAAATTGGGATTCCAGTCCTCTCTGTTACTCATGTGTACCACTGCAGAGTACAGCCTTAGTTCTGTTCATGTCCTCTCTACGGCAGTGCTACAGAACTGGTAGTTCTGCGTTGTTGCAGAAGGTCTGCTTTTAAAGAGCATTAAGAATCATGAATGAAATGCTTCCTGCACACTGGAAGACAGGCCAATGGTGTGTCCGCGCCATATTTAAATAGAGCTGATTGGAGCTTTACAGACAAACCACTTATGTTTAAAATGCTGGGTTGTTGAGCCTGGTATATTTCATCTGGAAAATCCTGCGTTTCAGTGACCTTTTGCAAAATCCTTCAAATATCAAGCAAATATTTTTATGTGGCTTAAAAAGCTTTTTGACTGTTGTCACCTGTTTTCTCAGCAGCCAGAATTTCAATCTAGAGTTACATGTCTCCCCCATGATCTGTGAGGTCCTTAATGTTTGCAGCTTCATTCTTACATTCCATTAATGGCATTTGAAGTGTTTTTTTGCTGCTAAACTCTAACTTAGAAAAATCCTGGCTTCCTCACATAGGCAGGCTCTCCTAGGAGTACTTATCTAGGCAGGGAGTTGGCTAAATCCTGTGCTGATCCTTCATCTGACATCATCATTGTATGACTGAGGGTAGGTGGGTATCATGGGCACACTGCTTGCAGTTTTGTCCAGCCAGCGTTATGTACTGCACTGAAATACATCTCAGAGCTTTCCTCCCCTCTCAGTTTCAAATTTGGTTTCACCTTCCATTGGTTGCTAAAGGTATCCTGGGCAAAATAACTTTGAACAGACTCATGAAACAGTGCTTTCTTGTGAGATGGAACAGTTTGAGCCTTTCTTGTAAGTGTTTGTCCTAAAAAAAACAAGACTTTAAGCAGAAGCAAACCAACAACCTCTTGTAAACCCCGCAGAAAAAAGAGCTGATGTTTCAGGGCTCTGGAGACTTAATCACTGTGTCCACCATATGTACACCAATCTTTGTCAGTGTACGCCAGCTTCCCTTACTTTTCCCCTTTACTGGTGCAATCCAGTTTCAAAGACTTTTCACACCACTCTGTTAATACTTTAGCTTGCTGCCAAGAAGTTTTGGGCTTGTGTTTTATTATCAGGCATTTTAAATCTTCTCGTGCTGCACGTGGGATATAAGGGCAAAAGAAAGTATCATGAAGCTTTCCTAAATCCTGACTGCACGTAACAGTTCTTGTGTGGAAGCATGTCATTGAGGAGATGAAACCCTGAGCTAGACATTTTGTGACATTTTGGACATTCGGTGTTCCTTCATCCCGCTGGAAAAACAATAAATGATCTAGATGGTCACAATTCTCTCTCCTGGCTTTAATTTCATATCTTACATAATCCAGTTCTAATGCATGTCGCATAATTAAACACTGTCGTAATGTCCATTTCTGTTGTGTAAATTGTACCTTCAGAAGAGGACAAAGACTCTTTTTTGAATAGTTTATGATTTTATATAAGGTGAGATGCAACGAGCAGCTTTAACAAGCAACCTGGCAGTAAAACAGTGAATGACAACTTGCTGTTACCTAGGCTAACTATATTTAAGGTTCCAACTGAGATTTTCCCTTCTGTTTTAAGTGAGTTTGGGCCTGTTGGGGAACTTGCATAGTCCTATTATGGATTTGCCCTGGAGCACAGAAACCCATGTGCTCAAGCTGGAGCTCCTGAGTGTCCCTGGGAGTCTGAACATGAAGGAGACTTCCAGGTTCAAGGCTGGCTAAAGTATCCAGCAGCTCTGACTGGGGAATTTTCTGAATTGTTCTTGTGAGCCAGGCCCCTACTTTGATGCTTCAGTCAGACTTTGGTGCTAATCTATTTCTCTTGCCATCAGGCTGGCCACACATTTATTTATTTCATACCTTTTGACAAATTACATTTACCTGAATCTGATAGCTTCTCAGGGCTCAACTTCCATGTAATAAGTATGAGACCTACACTGAAACATATAAATACCTTTCTTTTCTTCATCAGTGCCAGGATCATCTCATGTACTGGCAGATAGGGGTTATGTTGCTGAAGTGTTTTAAATTTAATATTTCTTCCAAAATATGTCTGTGTATCAAGTAAGATTTGTACTGATACAGTCACAGGGGCTGAGCTAACAGCATGAGATAATGTTTCTGCTGCCACTGCTTTGAAATTAAACTTCCTTTTGGAGTCCCAAGATGGTCAAAGTGATAAAGTAGCTTCACCTCAGCCTTTTTTCCCCGTTTCGTCTGCGTTTGGTAATTGTCTTTTCTAATTTTCTTTGCTCCTAATTTCCTCCTCCAATTCTGAGTTCTCACAGAAGTGAGAGTTTGAAGAGGCCCCCCTCTTTTCTTCCTTGTGAAGTAGGAAAAAATATTGAAGCCTTATCATCTGCTGGCAGACACGTTAATCACATCCTTCTCAGTCAGGTTAAGCTGGATCCTTCCTGCATGTGAACTCATGGGAGTCAGCTGTGGGGGCAACAAATTTAAATTAGGAAGGCAATATATTTCTTTCTAGTTATCTTTATGTTGTTCTGTTTACACTTGGTGAATCTGAGCTCCGTTATAACATACACGGGAAAAAATCACATGCCTGAATTTGGGGATTTTTACTCAGCTTTGCTGGCTTGCTTCCTCATTCCCATTCTGATTACAAATAAGTCACGGGGTGCTTATGGAAGCTGTGTGGCTTGGGGTTCCATTATGTCTGGGTTTCTTCTATGGATTAGAGGATTGATCTTGTCCCTGTTCAAATCAGCAAGTATAGTCTTGGTGCAGGATACGGGCACTATGGATAAAAAACAGGATGTCATTTGTCTAGGCTGCTGAGTGTTGGTGGCGCCTCAGCTAAAATCTTATGTCCAGTTAGGAGCAACACAGTGCCAGAAGGATGTGGCCAAACTGGAGGAGGTTTACAGGAAAGCAACATGGAAGTCAAATGATTTGAAAAACCTAGTTTATGGGACAGGTTGAGAAAAGCAAGTTTTTCTCTAGAAAAGAGAAGATGGAGTGAGTTAAATGTCAACTAGTTAGAGTATCTAAGGGTATACAGCATGCGTATCCCCCAGCTAGTAGAGATACAGGCTAGCAAGACTGCATGGCTCCATGCAGTGTTATGCTCGGGTCTGGAAGAAGCTGTCGAGATCCAAGCAGTTCTTTGCCCTTGTTAATTGACTTTGAAAAGCAGGACCCTGTGGACTTACCAGCTCCGTTTGAATGTAGCTCTTCTGCTTTCAAACTTGGATTTGGCATCAAGTTTTCTGTCAGTGTACTTCATACTGCACCTTCCCATCGCCTTGACTCAAGTAGCACGGGAATCCCCAGAGAGAGGCAGATCCAGCACTTCTTTGCATCCATGAAAGGTAGGACAAGCCAAAACAGCCAAAACAGCATGAGGGAACTTTAGGTTACACTTTAAGGAATCTTCGTTGCAGTATGGATGGTTAACTGTTAGAGGCAGGTTACCTAGAGAGTTTGAGGAATGAATATTATCATTGTAGATATAAATACAGTCTAAGCAGGAGCAGTTTAAGTGGTTTGATCCTACTTTGGTGTGGAAGGATGGGTAAAACTCTGTAGGCTTTACCCAGGCAGAAATCAGCTCTATTTCAATGGGAATTCAGTGTGCTTTTCTGAACAAGGGTTGTGTGAGCGTGGTCATTACTGTGTGTTCACAGATTGGATCTAGAATTTCATGCATATGCTGGATTGCATGAATTTCTGCATATTTTGGCCTAGAAGTTACTAAGATGACAGCCTTTTTGTTAAAGTCTCATCATGAAGTAACCAAATTTGCTGAAGTAACTGAAACTAAACCAGCTGCTTTAATGAGTTATTTCTGAGCAGCCCTAGTGCTCATATTGATCTCAGTTGGGTCTATTTAGATTTTTGGGACTGAAATAAGATTTAGAAAATCTGAATTCAAGCCCAGTCTTTGCTTTCAAGTTCTTCCATCATTTCAGGAAATGTATTTGTTTTTCTTGTGTGTCACTTTTCTATATGAAAATATGACATAAAAGTACTTTCTACATCTGTATCTGTTTTGTGTTTAAAATGTTAGACTTTTTGAGGACAGTGGCTGATTCTGGTATGGTTTATTATTTATTTACAGTCCTAGAATAATGGAGCCCTGATCTTTTGTCAGGTCCCTTAGCTCAGCTGTAAAAAATAATGATAGATAAGTAAATAATTTTAGAAAATGAATGGCTAATACAGTGCTAGGATAATTTCCTCGGTGCCCTAGCCAGCCTTCTATGCAGATGAAATATCTAAATAACTTGGAGAATGATGGCAGGATTGTAAATATTAGATAGGATTGAGTTTGTGGAGAGGGAGCGATATCCTTTCATTTCCAGTGGGACTCAGTAGAAAACTGACAGGAAGAAAAAGTACAAAACTTCTGGGTTACAGGTAGGATCTGATTTTACATCAGTTAGTACAATTAGGAAAACCAGGAAACCTTTCATGCCTGGAAAGCCCTTCTTTGAATCATGAACCTTTGCAGGTCTGAAAGTTTGCTTATTATTTATTTTTACTTTTTATTTTGGCTTAGTAAGAGAGTTACATTGCTCTGCAGACTTCTTCTGAGTTATATACTTAGAGCATCATAGTTATGACAGGAATATGTCAGCAGTCAGAACTGCCTGCTTTTTCTTGCTCTGTGATTTCTGAAATTAAATTTGGTACCATCTTGCTTGTTACGTCAACACACAGCTAGGGAGGAGATCCAGATAACAAACTGCTGCTCTGCATATTTCATTACAAACAATGTAAAAGCTGAAATGACTTTATGCAAAGTCTGTGTCCATCAGGATTGATTCTGAGCAGGTAACGGACTAGCTGGAGTTCTGGGATTCTCCTTTCCGTAAGGGTATTGTGCTTTGTGTTTAAAAAATGGTGCATTGAAATAGTAAGCAAGGTGAAACAAAATCTAGAGTGCTAAAGTAATCAAATTAGCCACATGGCCAGAAAAAGGTTTCTGCAGATATAAGTAAAATTACTTGTATCGCTTATCATGACAGCTCTTATCAGAACAACCAATAGATGTTATGGCTGGCAGTTTTCACAGAGGGGCTGAGGGCTGATAAGGATTACAAACTTTATGTTCTTGACCGAGACTCTTTTCTTTTGTAGCACCATTTCCATTGATATTCTTGAACATGACTCACATCACCTTGAATTCTGCGGGTTTTATAACCTTGGTCCATGTGTATCCTCTGTCTCTAATCACTTTACTGCCCTTTATGAAGGCATCTTTGATTCAGAAGCCACAAGTACAACATTGTTGTCAGTCCTAAGATGCCATTTTAGCTCTACTGACAAGAGGGAAAACACAACAAAACTCCTCATTAAGGCTTTGCATTTCCTTTAGTGTCCTTTTTTATTTTTTTGGACCCCAGTTCTGCTGAGATCCTGTTTACATGCATGAGATTCATAGTTTTAAAGCTCAGGCTGTGTAAGATTCAGTCCTTGAGCTGTGACGTTTGTGCACTGCATGGTGCTGTGTATATGTTGGTGCTGTACAAACCAGAGCAATGAGAACAAATTTCCCCATTCAAAAGAATAAACCCTTTTGTAGGAAATTATTTAGTTTCTTCCCATTACCGAAAGTGTCAATTTCTCTCATTACTAGAAATTCCTCTAATATTAAACACAGTTCTTTGTATGACACAAGCCGGGTCAACAAAGGAGGAAGGGGAGCAAAAGGGAGAAAGAAACTCATTAGCCAGGATGTAGAAGATGTATAGTTACCCTGCATCCCTCTGAGACCAAGGGAGCAGCTTTTGTTGGCTCTGTCAGGCACAGGATTAAACTCACTCAGCAAAGGAACCTCTGCAACGTGCAGGGAGATTGCGTTAAAATGGTTCAATAGTGGTGCCTTGAAGTCCCTTCTGACTGGTGGTTTTAAGGCCCACTGCTTTGCTCAGCAAAGCATTTCAGCTTCCTGAGCATGAACAAATTGTTTTAGCACCTGGCTAGACTGGGGTCTTGGAATAGACCAAAATGAGAAGACAGGTCCCCTGTTGCTGTCGCTCATCAGTATGACAGTGGATGGGGTTTTTTTTTGGTCAGATAGCTGTGGCTCTGCTGGAGGCTTTCCAGGGAGTGATATAAGGGCAGGGATTACATCTGTCTTTGCTTTGACCCTGGTTTCAGTTCTAACTCATCTTCCACATACACAACTTATTTACCAAACTTTTGTGCTTTGACTCTCTGAAGCCTGAGTTTCAAAATTTGCTGTTCCCAAGGGCCAGTGTCTGTGAGGCAGGGCAGTGTGCGTTTGCCTCCCTGTACTCCATAGAATAGACTAAGGCTGGTCTGTTGCAGAAAATCTTATTTCAGAGATCCACAGATTGCTTCTGCTACAGCTTTTCTCTTCCCTGTGGCTTCCGTGCATATCTATCCAAGAACAGCCTGTCAGGGCCACCAGTATTATCCCCATTTTGTAAGGTGCCATGCAGGAAAAAAGTCTGGTTGAAATAATTTATCAAGTGCCAGAAGAGAGCTGAAAATAAGGAGCGCTGTGACTGTCTACTGACATGCAGAAGATCAGAAGAAACCATTTGACTGCTGCCTGAGAGAGGCTGGCAGCAGTGACGAGCAGTTATAAGTCAGCTCTGAAATCAATCCGTCATCAGCTGGTGGAAAACTGTTGCTTGTCAGTGTCCTTGGCAATCTCACCCACAGATTCCTGCTTTCCCCTCACTAATGACAGTTGGCTTTACTGGTTTCCCATTCCTTTCCCCATCACAGCTGACAGCCTCATTACTACTCAACTCAGCCAGCTGGCTGCTAACGTGAGAGCGTGGAGCCCTGAGGCCATCAGCCTCCAGCTGCTTCCTACAAGTCCACAAGTGGCATTTATCAGGCTTGTGTCATTCTGTTAGCAATATGACCCTGGCTCTGCTAACTGCTTCCAATTAGGCCATTTCGGTCAGCAAATGCCAGGGAAAGTGAGTGGATGGTGTAGTAAAGACATACTGTCATTCTCTGTGTATTCCAGTTCAATGTCCCTCTGAAGTATTTTCTGAGAAAGTATCTTTATTTTCCTTTCAGCAAACCCCTGTGAGCTCCACTGTCGTCCGATAGACGGCCATTTTTCAGAGAAGATGCTCGATGCAGTCACTGATGGTACTCCTTGCTTCGAAGGAAGGCACAGCCGAGATATCTGTATTAATGGCATGTGTAAGGTATTGGGTATGTTTGCATGTTTCTTTCTCTACAATTTTATTTTATAAAACTATGGGAAAATGTTTAACAAATTTTTTGAAGGATTGAGGCCAAGTACTCCATTTTATCACATTTTTAATGATCATGGAAACAAGTTAATAGAAACAGCTTTTCCAAGTAGATGTAAGAGTTGTTTCCATCCTTTTTAATGACTCCATTAGACTGAGTGCTAATTACTTTTAGTACCCTTTAGCTGCTCTCTTCTTCTTCCGTTATTTCAAAACATCAATTTAAGAAAATCTGTTCGTTTCTGATGCGATTAAGGCATCAGAAGCTTAGCTTTAAGGTTGTAATTGGTGTCACCACTGTCTGTGTTTTTTTTTTTATGAAAATGCAGTTTAACATTACACATTATGTTGCAGTTCTGAACTGACTTGTAATACGATCAAACGTTTGCTCTTGAAGGCAGTAAAAGTTATTTTAGTTTGCAATAGCAAAATGAACAACGCTGTACAATGAGATAATGGACAAACACAGAGTATATAGTTCAATAATGTTCTATTTATTGAAGAATGAAGTGTGAAGTTCTCTGTATATTCTGCATGTTGATAGTTGGTTTCCAGGATGATGTGGGTATTTGTGGCATTTGAAGGTGTATTCTGTAAATGCTGTAACACCCACAGTCTTAGCATTAATTTTAGTAAATTTCTTACAAATTAGCGCTTCACTTGTAGGGGATGTATTTACGGCTACGGTTTATTTCTTCCAACTGGGCATTTGTGTCCTGTACCCACTTGAAGGCTGATAGTTTTTTTGCTTTTAACATCTTTGGAAACAAAAGCAGGACTTGGTGTCTTGTGGAAACTACATTAGCTTACTATAAGGAGCTTGGGATTGTATGTCCATTAGCTTACTATAAGGAGCTTGGGATTGTATGTCCTAAGTCATTGAATCATATAAAAACGCAACTAGAAGGGACTTCAAGAAGTCATATGTTTTATCCCATTACAGAATCATGTTCCTTTTTTTATGTTTTTCACGTGCTTTTCTTAAAGACTTCTAGTGATGGAAAGTTCACATTTTTAATAGGTCATTGGCAGATCCTCTCTGAAGACTTTCTGTTTTAGTAGAATGCCAGTGCCTCAGAGAGCAGCAGTAAAAGGTTTGTTTTAAGCTTTCCTTGGAGAGCATGCACTTGTGAAAGGGAGTTACTGAGATTCTGGTCAAATTCACAGTGAAGAGATTCTTCTTGATTTTGCTTAGAGCCAGGGTGGGCCTTTTAACTATGATAGTGAAAGACCTGACCTGGCCCTGAGCACTTCAAGACAGACGGAAACACATCTTTAGCATATTGAAACGTGTAGTAAATGTTGCATGCCATATCAGTGCTTTTGACCTTCACTTGGAATAGGCCAAGTGCTAAACTTTGAAGGCTGGCTGTGCGATGTTACACTTTCATTTTCTGATTTCAAGCCAAATGGACTGGGATCAGTATGGTTAATTGTAGTTTCCATATGCTTTCTGTATTGAACCTTGCTTGGGACAGTACCTATTTTAGAAATAGCAAAAACTTAATTAGAAGCAATAGATCAGCAGTGAAAGGAAAGCTAACTCTAATTGCAGTTTGTAGATAGTAGATATACAATAGTATTAATAGTTCTGGGGACTCAAAGCCTTTCTAAAAAAATTCTTCCAAGGTAATGGTGCTATCATAAATACAGATTTGTCAGCATTTCACATGTTGACTACCGCTTTACATCTTCTGACAAACATTTAATTGGAGTCAGAATCATGAAGTGAACAATATAAGCAGCTGCTTATATTGTAACAATATAATGTTACAAAGCTGCAACAATAATGAGCAGCTGCTACAGATGAGACCAAATGATGAATAGGTAACCCAAAGCTCACATTTCTGAAAGAGTGTGCTTTTGTCTGAAATAGGTACCCAACATAACACTTGAGGAGAAGCTTTTTCAAGTATCTGTATAATTCACTAGTATTTTAGTCCACCTAGTTAAACGCAGTACATACATTACAGGTTACAGTGAATAAATCTGAAAATGCTTTTAATATAATTAGTCTGGTACATCATTCTTGTACTCTGATAGCAACATGTTGCTAATGATGTGAAAAAGGAGTTCTCAAACATTAATAGCAATGTCTATTAAAGCCTGTTCTGGTTTTCAATACTGTATCTCACAAAAGCACTTCACATTTGTTCTGAGTACTAAAATAACACTTCACTGAAGTCTGAAATAGAGCAAAAAATGAAAATGGTGAGATGTTGTACATTAGACTCACTGTCCATATCACTCACATGTGTTTGGTGTGCAGAGCAGCTCTTTTTTAACAACAGAGTTCAGAGTTTTCCTAGTGGATATGTCAAAATGAAATAGATAGATTCAATCAAGAACTTGATCTCCTAAATTCTAGATTCAATCAAGAACTTGATCTCCTAAATTCAGCGGGTTTGGATCGGATTTTGTGGTTTGCCATGGGTTTGTTCAGAGCAGTCAGAGAAATTGGTCTTACCTTGATGTCTTAAATGTGGATTGAGAGGCCTCATTTTAGCTGCCTGAGGTATACTGGATGCTTTCCTAGCCACCTTGGCAAAGCCATAATGTGCATTTTCAAGTGGAAGTAAGTACGGACAGACAGTAGCTCTGATTCACTTGGCCCTTGCAATTTGTCCAATATATGTGTCCTAATTTCTTAGAAGTGCTGCCTATGCCTCAGTGCAGAAGGAGGCCTTATCAGTGTGGTATTGGTACGGTATTCCTTTAGAACTTGCCTCAATTCAAAGGCAAGCTAGAATTGTTAACTCATTTGAGGGCCTGGCATATAAAATAGCTAGGTCCTTTCTCAGCTTTGTCCTTACACAGGAGTTCCCTACACCCATGTAACGCTGTTAAATCACTCAGTGCTGGAACCAGTACCTGCAAAGAGGGAGCTCAAAGCTATGTGCCTGCAATTGCAACCATCATCTGTTCCAGGTGGTGCTAATAAGGAGATGAGAGATGCGGTCCCCTTAATCCTTTTATTGTATTTGCACATGGTCTTCCTTCAGGTACCTTCTTAGATCCCCTGCTGTCACGATGTCTGACTTATAAACAGCTTTGAGTGGAAGGCATCAACAAGATCTGTTGGTAATTTAATCTAAAATCATAAAGATATGCCATGCCTAGTTTGCTATTTAACCATATTCCTCCACACTCATCCATTGAATGTCACTTTTTCCCCCTTTTACAAGATCTTTAAAGCACATACCCTGTCTTCCTGTGTTTTAAAGTATACATCACAAGTGCACTCTTAATTCTTACTCAAGCAGTCAGTTGCTCCCCCAGTTAATAAGCAAAGATATTGTCCCCAGTGTATGTGTGTTGAGCAGCAATACCTACCTGACTGAGGAATTTCATCAAATACAAGCCACAGCATCATCTGAATGTGAAGACTTACATGGTGTACGCACTGAGAGCATGCAGACACTGAGGGTGGAGGGACCTGGCATCTCTGCTGTTTCTAAAAGGCATTCATCTCCTGAAGAGAATTTTAATAGGGTTCAATGACCTCCAGTCGTGCAAATCTGTGAGCTGTTCTCTGTGGTAGTTCACGATTGTTACATTGAGAGACTAACATTATATTGGAGAATTCCACAGCTGTGTAGTACCAGGGAGGAAAGTGTTTCTTTCTCTTGCTGAAAAGCAGATTACACATCTCAGATTTTTTTTGTGGTAGCTTTACTACCTCTCACTATGTATTGTTCGATCTCCTCCTCCCACTGCCAGCCCAACAGGACATTGATTGAGACCCTTTGAGACAAATTATAAGAGAAATAGGCAAATCAAGACACATTTCTCCCCATTCAAGGCAATGTCATGATCAACATGACATGAACATGATTTCTTTGTCTCCCCCACTGGCCTCCAAATAAAGGGAAGGAAGAGCTTAAAAGCGCAATGTAGCATCCATGTAAGTTTGCTGTTCAGGCAGTACATTCAGGCCATAGCCTTCCGTGACTGCAAGGACTGTTTGTATTTGACCCTCGCTGCCAATCTGACACAGAAGTCTCTCCCTCTGGAAGTGGCAAAAGGGTAATATTTCTGGCTGTTTTCCCTTTAGTCACTGAGCAGCAGGAAAGAAATTGTTTCTCCTTCCTGTAATGCAGCCAGGCAATTTGGGTCATTATTTCTGCCTCCGCACTGGGACCAGAAATAAAGCTAGTCTCAGGTGCGTCAAAAACACTCTTGGTGAACAGGGCAATGGCAGAGGGCTGCATGGAGGGATGCTGATTTGGGCTGCACGTGCTACGGCACACAGTGATTGCTACAACACAGCATCTTTCACTGGCAGAGGGTGCACAAGGACATATGTGTGCAAAAGAATCAGAGCCTAATTGCTGCTCATTTTTTTCTTGTTTTATAACCTACATTTAGTCTCCAGATCCTTTTAAACAGGCAATTTGGCAGAAGTTTGAGGCACATTATTTAAGGCAGTTTTAGAAAATATGGCTACTGCATATGCAGAAGAATCAGAGGAATGAGGAAAGCAATGAGGAAGAAGGATCTAGAAATGAATCTAATGGATGACAAAAATAATGTGATACTCACTGGAGTGGGAAAGTAAAACATGGCCTGGAAATTAAAGTCCAGGTAAATGTACTTAGAATGAATGACTGCTGAGTTGTTTATTCTGACATATGAGAATATACACTTTGTGGTGGTCATTAATGGTCCTGTAAGATGAGGCCCTGTTGCTAGATGTGAAGGTCATTGCACCACCAGCAGCACCCCAGAGCTAGGGAATAAAATGAGGGCTTTATTTACTGTGACACAGTAAATTGCCTGCCCTGCCACAGTTGTCTGCAGTGCCTCATTCTTGAGGATCATAGAATCATAGAATTGTTAAGGTTGGAAGGGACCTTTAAGATCATCGAGTCCAACCATTAACCTAACCTGACAAAACCACTTCTAAACCACGTCCCCAAGTACCACGTCTACCCTTTTATTAAACACCTCCAGGGATGGCGAATCTACCACCTCCCTGGGCAGCCTATTCCAATGCTGGATAACCCTTTTAGTGAAAAAAATTTTCCTGATATCCCACCTAAACCTCCCCTGGCTTAACTTGAACCCATTTCCTCTCGTCCTATCACTTGTCACTGGGAGGTCAGTCCCCATCTCTCTACAACCTCCTTTCAGGTACTTGTAGAGAGTGATAAGGTCTCCCCTCAGCTTCCTCTTCTCCAGCCCCAGTTCCCTCAGCCGCTCCTCATGAGACTTGTCCTCCAGACCCCTCACCAGTTTTGTTGCCCTAAGATCTGTGCGCCTCACCCTGCCACGTGTATAGGTAAGGCTGTGATGTCTGATCAGATACAAATTATTTTTCAAATACCAGAGAAAAAACAAAATACAAGCTTCCGTGCTTATAACTGGAAAGGACAAAGAGATTCCCTTCATGCCATAGCGATGTCCTGTTTTGACACCATGGATGTGTTGCTAAAGGAAACGTGACAGAGACACTAATTGGCACCCCAAAGGCACGAAAGTGATGATACTGTGGTGCTGCTACCAGACTCATTTGTCCAGCATTTGGGGATCTTCACACTAAACAGTACTCACAAAGCAAACATGCTCAGTGGTGTTCATTTCAAAATGTCTGACTGACAGCCTGAACTAGGTAAATTATTTCTGGGTGCAGCCACTCAAACAAGCATAAACAGTAAATAAAGACAAAGAGAGACCTTTTCAAGAACATACATTTTCTACCAGAAAGCGCTAATTTGGCAAAAATGATGTGATTTGAAGACAGGTCTTTTTTCTTAAGAAGTTCAAAAGAGAAGCTCCAAAACACTCCTTATTAATATTTTGTAATAGCAAAACATGAAGTGCAAGGGATTCTCTTTCCAGATTTTCTCCAACTTTCTGTTTAATAGTGAATATATACGTAGAATAGAAAATAAACTTCAACTTTCAGGACTCTCCAGAGAGGCTGGTTACTCCTCTGGTGTAATAGTAAACCTGATCACAGTCACTTTACTATCTGTTTGTAGGTGATTAACAAATATCCTGATAGTACAGTAGAGATACTGCAGAATGCATCTCTCTGAGAAAATAGCCACACACCTACCTCTTTAAATTCTTAGGAATTGTTAAATATAAACTGCAGTGCATCTGTAGATAGCAGGTGAAGAGTCAGATCTGAACTCTCGGCAAGATAAAGAAACATCCTGCACTTAATCGCAGTGGTGTCTGCGTACTAACTACATGCTTGGAGGCAAAAATGTAGTCACCTACTTAACATGTACTTATCATCTCTGTCACATTCTGTGCTGCTCATAAATGTGGTCCTTGGTGCCAAGATGTGTCTGTGAGAAAGATATTACAAAACCTTCCCTTTTCTGAAAGTAGCCTTTGCTGAAAGGAGAGAGAAGCCGAGGCTGCTGCAGAACCTTTGGGGATGGCCATTGTTTTTCCGAGCAGGTGTCAAAGGTGCTGGCTAAATGTTGGCATGAAGTGATGGATGAGTCTTCTTTAAATCCTCTGTAAAAATGCAAGTGACGTGGTTTAAAACCATATGTAACTTGAAGCCTTTCCTTGCTTGCATGTTTGCAGCTTCTGTAGCTATTCATTAAATCAGTGGCGCATGGAGGAAAAGTTCAGGCGTTTCTGGAGCTGAAAATGATGGAAAAGTATTAGAGAATGCAGGAGCCTTTATACCTAGATTAGTCTAATAGATGGATTTGCCTGTCAGAAGCTTACAGAAGATTACAGTAGCTGATGTAAATGTATTTTACATTTTACTGAAGCTGGAGATAAAATAAAATCAGAATCAAAGGAGGGGATATCCAGATTTTCATGAAAGCCTATTTTGAGGGCAATCAGCTGAGAAAAACTCTATATGCCACTGAACTTATGGCTGCTCCACTAAATCACAGACCTCCAGGTATCTTACATACTATTAACAACCATTAGGTGTTGGACATTACATTGTGTTCTGCAACCTTGCTAGTTTTTAAAGAGAGGCAAAAACCACCCCAAAACCAAATTAAGATTTTGTTGATGTTTAAAAGCATTAGTGCACAGAATTTTTAGTTTGGGCAAGGAAGCAGTTTTGTCCTGAGTCAGTATGAATAATTTTTTCTCTCGCTTTCTCCCTGTAGCAAGCATGAACTGGAAAATCAGTCTTTACCAGAACTTTATCTTGACCCATTCTCCCAAGCTGGCAAGCTGGAGAAGCAGCTGTCATGGGTATAAAACTTCAGGTCTGCTGAAGAGTTTCGCTTTGCCCGGGGGTGTGACTGCATCCTAGATTTTGAGTCCATTTGGGTGGTGCATTTCCATCTCAAGTAGCTGGACACTACTGTATATTTCATGACATGGTGGTTCTTGCTTGCTTGTTTGTTTTTCACCTTCATATAATACACATGAGTTTAACCAAGATACAGCAATCTCTACTATTAGTTTGTTTATATAGGATATATACTCTTCCACAAAATTGATTCTCCCCCTTCTTAGAAGAGCAGAGTACACTGAAGGCAGTGATACATGAGCTCAGAGCGAAGGCCGCATTTATTCTGAAACTGTTTTTCCTTCTAGACCGTTGGCTGTGATTATGAGATAAATTCCAATGCAACTGAAGACCAGTGTGGAGTTTGCCTGGGAGACGGTTCTGCTTGTCATACAGTGAAGATGATGTTTAATCAAAGTGAAGGATTTGGTAAAATGGGGTTTTTTTTTTTAAACTCTTTGGTTGGTGAAGTCATTTCTCTATATAAAAAGGATTAAGTGCTTTTCATTGCAAACTGAGTGATCGATCTGCGTAGGAAATTGTAAATGGATGTTTCATAGTGAATAATGCTTCTGCCAGAAAAGATCTGTGGTCTGTGCTTTTTAAGTTCACCCTATCTAATAAAAAGTATGTCGGAGACCGACAGGCCCTGCACAAGTTACGCAGGAATAATAAACCCAAAATAGCAAGTGCGTTTACCGAATGAATGTAATTTACCACCTTGGAAAATCTGGACCAAACCTCTGGACAGTGTAAAGCACCAAGAAAATGCTGGAGTGATTGGTTTGGGGATTCATTTCTAGGTGCCATAAATCCGATACCATTGGTTCTGGTCGCCATGTGCCACCTCTTCTTCATGCAGAACTTTGTGCTTCTGGTTGCTCTAAAATTTTCTTGGCTTGAAAGGGGAGAAAAGTGACTCCCTGCAGGGTTAAGGTGGTCTGAATCCACACGTGGAGGACTGAGCCTGATGGCAGTGAGACATTCAGGCTTTAAGTTGCCTTGTGTGGGATGAATGGGAGCCAGAGAGTTTAGGCAAGGGAGTGGGAGACTAAAACTGAATGAGATGCACGGCAGTGAGCTGGAGATGGAAGAGGCAGCCAAGATGAACAGCTTTAAATGGGAAACCGGGACAGGAGGGAGAGAGGTGTGAAAGTAGTGCACTGAAGAGTGTGCTTAGAGGGAGGTCTGTGGCTGAAGGAGGAGGCTGGCACAGAGATGAGAAGTCTCAAGAGCAGTAATTGGTACTGAACTAATGAGGAGGGAGAAACTGCTGTGAGGTGTGGCTTTGGCTGGCTTTTGGCTTTGTGGTTTTTTTTTTCATAAAATAATTCTGATTTGTATACATATGATTTGTGCTAATAATTTAGAGTTGGTTTGATAAGATTTTCCAAAGTTTTGGGGAAAAGCACTTAGAATANGGGGAAAAGGACTTAGAATATTTCAGGGTTTTTTCTGTACTGTGTACTTGGATTTGTTTTCCTCCCATCTGTATCCCACAGGTGAACTGTGAAGATGCCTGCAACCATGCAGCAGTGCAGGTTGTATATGTGTGTAAGATTTACAAAGGAAAATGTAGGGCTCCCTCTCCTCCAATGCTACAGCGATCCTTCAGCCTCTGATCTTTTGCTTCTGCTACTGTAAAATTCACTCTGCCTTTAACTAAGTGTGGATTTTCCAAGGCTGCAGATGATGTGAAGTTTATTTTCGAAAAACAGTTTTACTAAAAAGGTCCAGTACTGTAACACATGGGAGGATAAGTGCCTCTTATTTTATTTAAATTCATTTTGTGTTTTATCTTCACTTCGTTTTTCCATGCCCCAAAATTCAATAAGCCTCCTGACAGGTACAGCTGAGGGATACTGAGTGTTAAGAAAAAATACTTCATTGCTTTCTTTAAAGTCAGTAAAAAATGCATTGATTCTGCAGATTCTTTCCCTTCTACAGATGTTGACTCCATTGCAGATAAACTAAGGAAAAGTGTCAGGAAAGACAGAGGTTGGCGGGCTCCTCAGCTTTTAAGATAACGTGTGGATCTAGCTGATGTTCACAGGTGTTAAACTAAGAATAGAAAAATGGTTTTGTTTACAATATTTGGCTTCTTGTTGTCTCTGACAGGTACTGTGGTGTTCTGTCTTGCAGTACAGAATTATGGCAGAGTGGCTACTGAGCAGTTTATGTAAACATAAAGACTTCAGGCTCATAAATTCAGTACAGGTAACAAAACTGGACCAAAACTTGCTGGCAGTCACTGGCAAGGAAGATTTGAAGAGTTTTTTTTATGATTAATGGCACAGAGAAATACAAAATCAAAGCTAATACATTTTGATTTAAAGTTGTATTCAGAACCTAAGTCCGGCAGGGCCTTTCTTGTGTCTGGTGCTGCAGCAGTGTGTATTCTGTCTGCAAGCTGACTAAGTTGCCAGGTAATGAAATGCTAGGAAAGAGTTTTAATGATTCAGCCTTTCACTGCAGGGCAGGGTGATCAGTTTTACCTGAAGTCTTACCGCCTCATGTTCAGAAAGAAAAGTTTTAAAATCTGTATTATTACTTAGATTTTCTTTAAAATTCTTTGTCTTTCCTGTGGATGCAAAATGGGAATACCAGTCCAGGGGCTCCCAACACAGTTGCAGGAATGGCAACATCATCTGTGTAATGGATTCCATTGGAGTTTCATGATGGAAAACAAATCTGATGTCTGATGTGCTCACATGGTCTCAGCTGTTGACACTATTAGCAAGTACCTGGTCTGCACCTCGTTTTCAGGAAGTTCATTTGAAAGTCATTTAAGTTCCTTCAGTTGAAGTCTTACGGCAGAAAGGTTGCAACATGAGCAGGACATTGAAAAGCAGGGTCTAGGCCTGGGCAAAGAAGTCACAAGCTCTCCTGTTTTTGAGGTAGAAGTCTGCTTTTATTTCGAGGAGGAGTATTTAAAAGTGGAAATTCCTGTTCTTAATGTTGTTGTGATGACTGCAAAGGATTATTACTGTGAACACCAGACCTTTTGCAAGGTGTGCAGACTCTTTTGGGAGGAGAATAAATTGCGCTGCTGGATGAAGAGACGCGTTGGGGCAGGAGAAAGGCTGTGGGGAGTGTGGAGTAAGTGGGTAACAAGAAGGGGGAACGAGCTTATAAGGATCAGATGAAGGGATCTTCCTGGGATGGAGTGGCTAGGAAACAAGTGGTGGTCAGAAGAATGGGTAATTGTCCTGTCTGCACCCTTTTGTGTGTGTAGGGGTAAATGAATTTTCCAGCTTGGAGTAGCAAGGGGACAATGCAGTTAAATTTATGAAAATTAGGAAATGAGGGATGGTACAATAGGGGTGGAGGTGTTTTACTCTGCTGGTCAGAAGGAAAGATTAGGTGCCTGTCACTCCTGTGAAGGGCTGAACTTTAGCAAATGGATGGGGAAACAGGGAAACTGTGGCTGTACTCACCCGAATCTGGAGGTTTATGCTGGCCCCATTATCTCCTGACCAACTTGGCTGGGACTGAATCAGCGTGGCCCCCTGCTACCCCTGTGTCCTTTTCATGCAACCAAAGTGCAGACAGAGATCTGGTGTGTGCCTGAACCTAGCCCTGAGATGGAGTCTGGACTGATGCAAATGCTGATCTGAGAGACTTGAAGGTCTCCTGGATCCTCACTTAGGACCTATCTCTGGACTATATTTTTTTTCCCCCCATTACCATCACACACTGCAGTGTGCTCCCTCTATTTCATGGGAAGGCTGTATGCAGCCATACCTTGACTTGCAAGCCCCATACGCCACTGGGAGCCAGTGCAGTTTTCCACGTAATATTCTTGTGGTAGTGCCTAGAGCCCGGCTTAGAGCAAAATTGTGCCTCAGGAACGTGTATTTTTAAGAGAGAGAAGTTCGCAATTATAACAAACTGGAGAGCTGTTGTGATAAGGAGAAACAGCCAGATCTGATTATCGTCTGATCTGCAATACTGTGCTAACCACCTGAGTGAAATTACTCCTCACTCACAGCAATGGGACAAGAGAAACAAGCACTTCAGTGATGGTAGAACTGTGCCTACAACAAGGGTTGCATGAATTATTCATGTGGTACTCTCGTCCATGTTAGGAGCATATAGATTTAATTTTAATTAAAAAGGCAAAGATTAATAGCATTTGAGAGTTGCTATTTCACAGGTGTGTGGTTGCACCCACAATATGGATGCTCCAGGATTTAATGAGCTCAGCATGTAAGTTAGGCAGCTGACATTTTCACTGTTATTGAATCTCAGATCTCTAGATCCTTATCAGGTGAAACTAGATAACCAGGAGCAATTATATAAACACCATCCACATCATTTTTAAACAAAAATTTATTATGTTGAGTGACAAACTCAAAAGCTTGCTGCTGATTAGCTTTGCTTTCAAAAGCAGATAACATTCATTGGGAATTAGTGTGAGGTTGTGGGAAATCAGGAGGTAATTTAGCTAGTCAAAACGAAGGGCTGGGGAGAAGGAAGTGTGATACATTGACCAAACGGTAACATCTATCACCACACAGTTGCAATAAATTTAAAATCAGGTTTATGAGCAACAGCAGGTGATTCAGACAAAAATAATTATGCAAAACCTTGAGAGGATACAGATTTTTATGTTACAACAGGAAGAAGAAAATTTTTCTGTTTTTATACTTTGTTTTTTGAACAAATGTTGTTCTAATTACATCAAAAAAAAATCTACTGGAAAAGGACACCAACGTAGCAAAGCCAAGCTGTCAGGACGTGACACAATTAAGATTTTCCGTGCTGTGTTAATTTGGTCCACTTGTGAGTATGCCTTCTAATCAAGTCTTTAGTTGCACGATCACACATTGTGTTCATAACACGTCTCCTCTGCACTGAATGAATAGAACATTTGGGAGAAACGTTAGACCTTGGTTACTTAAATAGACCTAGACCGCTGGTTTCCTATAATAGAAGTTATTCAGTAATCCTCCAGATTTTGTTATTCCCTTCACTTATGAAAGGCTGAAAAGCTTGGATTTCCACAGTCAGTCTAGGAAACTTGCAAAAGGTGACATCCAGAAAAGTCTCCCTCTTGGATGTTAATCACTGGAAAAATATGTGTTTAAGTATATATTACTAATATAATTAGGAAGCGCCTGAAGCAGATGGATCCTTTTTTGTACCGTAGGCAACATATGACATTAGAACCAATACTTATCACACCACAAAAGAGCTGAAAAAAAAATAATTCAGATGTTAAAGACTTTGGGGCACATATTTATGACAGCAGGTTGTTGTACAGCATATAAGTACTTCTGGTAGGTGGAGAGCATTGGTACTGAAGACTGCTTAGTATGCCTAGTGTGGTTTATCTCACTCATGTGAGTGAGTCATCAAAGCTTATTTCACAAGAAAGGTGAACAGGATGCGGGTCTCAGAATTTAATTCATGACGTCAGCCATGTGTGATGAGAACTGGGGAACCACATATGTTCCGATCTTGAAGTAAACCAGCACAAAGTGCTGCTCACGCTCCCAGGACACCTGCTTGTAGAGCTGTCATCCATCCGATTTCTAAAGCCCACCCAGGAGCAATAGCAAGAAAGCTATCTGAGTTTGTGTTCAAATTTCTATGTAAACTTCCTATTTTTACAGTTCAGTAGCAATAGCAATTCCCTGTAAGGTGAGAAGCACACAGCCTGATGTTTTATATTGCCTGTGGTGCAAACAAAATTCTTGAATAGATGCTCTGGGTTCATTCTTAACGTGCATACCAAAAATCTCTTTTTACAGATAAATTTATACATGAAAAGCTGTTGAACCTTCCTAATGAAAATCAGTGGTTTATAAAAATATGTTCAACTGATGATAGTAATTTGAGGTATTTGAATAATGGTCAGTTTTCTGTAGTAAGTCTATCTATGGAAAACAGTCATGGGGAAGTTAAATGACTTATGAGAAGATACGTGGAATTATGTACATACCTGTATGTCAGTGACAGATGAAAACTTTCCTTGCAGGCTGAAAAGACCTTTTCCACAACAGACTGTTAACTTGCTGGGACTCCCTGGCATTTCTTGGATTACTCATATTGCAATATGCCAGAGCCCTTGGGTATGATTATGGAGATGTTGCTCATCGGTGGAGTAGATTTCCCCTGGTGCAGCTCAGAAAAACATTCACCTCCATATCCCTTCTAAATACCACTGTCATTGCCTAAACACAACGTGTATTCATATTCCCCAACTCATACTGGAAAACCCAGCTGGGAAAGTCACACTGTTAACTAACTGAATACAAGCTCTGTGGTAGCATGTTTGTATATATTGTCAAGCAAAGCTGATGTTTTAATAATCCTACGCATAAGTAAAATGCAATGACATTTTTGTTGTTCCCTTCTTATCTCTTAGGATACGTTGATATTGGGCTAATTCCAAAAGGCGCAAGGGGAATCAAAGTCATGGAAGTTGCAGAAGCAGGAAATTTCCTTGCTGTGCGAAGCAAAGACCAAGAAAAATATTACCTGAATGGAGGCTTTATCATCCAGTGGAATGGTGAATACAAAGTGGCAGGCACGATATTTCAGTATGACAGAACAGGGGATCTAGAAAATCTGACTGCTCCAGGACCCATCAATGAATCAATATGGATTCAGGTAAACAGGAGATCACTAGCAGAACCTGATGGGTTTGGATGGCAGCAGAATGTGCTGGGGCTCTGAAGCTGAGGCTGGAGTAATAAGTGTATTTGTAGGTAAACCACTCTATTAGCATGCTGTCTTGCAAAGAAATCGGTTGAGCTATTTTGGAGAGAAAAAAACACTTTGCATGAGAGGGTTGTTCATCCTGCCTAAAAAAGATGTCCAGTGTAACAGTCTGATGACTATTAAAGTCTGGTGTAAGCCAGTGCTGCCACTAGGATAGGGATCCTGCCATGTGTAGTTGCTGAATCCTGTGCCCAGACTTCCCTGTCTCTTGTGCCAGCTTAGACCAACACGTGGCTGTGACATGAACCAGACCAGATGAAAAGTAACTATTTATCACAAAAAGGGAGCTGATGTCAGGCTGTGAACAAACAGTGAGAGCTAGGGAAGGATAACAGCAGTGACAGTTTATGCTGAGCAAAAATAAGGCAGCATTAGATTAATAGTTTACAGTAAGTGAAATGATCCATTTAGCATCCACTGAGGTTGCTCCCTTTTGTTTCTTTTACATTGCTTTATAGATTCTAACTTAAATGTAACCAGCTTCTGTTAATTCTGCAAAAACAGTTTTAAATTGCCCCTGTGTTCTCTGAATGTGTGTTTCCTGACTTGTTTGCCTGTCTATCTACCATGCAATTAAAAGAAGTATTAGGGGTGTAATGCGAGCCACTTTCACACTTCAAATGTCTGGTGAGAAGGCAAATGTAAGGGGTGCTCACTGTTCACTGTCAGTAACAAGGTCAAGGAAACAATTAGGAGAAAGAAAGAGTAGAAGTTCATTGCTGAAGTCTTTTATCCCTTGATGATGTTTTTCTTTTCTCCCTCTCATCAGCCAAACGTTAAATTTCTTGAGTGGCTCTTCTCAGTTGGAATTTTCATTCTTAATCCAGAAACACTGAAAAATAATGTTAAAGCAGTGTCTGAATAGTGTCTGTAATTTTATGACCTACTGCTTGCTTTGTAACAGCTATTTCAGAAGGGTAGGGAAATTATAATTTATAATGGTGATAGGCAATAGCTCTTAATCAGCAGCACATTTGGCAGTGCCTTGGATGGACTTTGCATTGTTTTTTCTTACAGTCAATAGGATACCAATTATGCTGACCCACTTACTCCCACCTGTGCTTGCAAAAGTGCATGGCAAACAGCTGTGTCTTAGAAAGATACATGTATGCCACTTCAATGCACAAATGGAAGTTTTGCCAGTTTGCTTTTCTGAGCTGGTAGGAGGCTCCAAAATGGGCTGCTTTAAACTTTGCTGATTCTTATGTTTTTAGGCTTTGAAAGCTTTGGGCCAGTAGATCATTAAAATCACAAGTAATTAAATAAACCACACTCTTTTTCCAGCTACTTTTTCAAGAAACTAACCCTGGAATCAAGTATGAATATACTGTACGTAAAGAAGAAAGTAATGAGAATGAGATTGGAGAGCCAGAGTATTTTTGGCAATATGGAGACTGGACAGCCTGTAGTGTTACCTGTGGAAGAGGTAATTCCTCACTTCTTTTTTCTATTACTGTTTTTCTTCATTACTGGCAAATCTCATCTTTAAGTTAAACAGACAGCATTCTCAAAGAGGTAAGGTGCTTTAAGCTGCATTTGGTGGGAAATGAGATCACGTGGTTACAATAATGTATTTTGGCTTTAAAATAAAATGCTATTAAATAATTTAAGGCAAATAGGTTTCTCTAACACCTGCCCTGAAATTTTCAACCTCTGTGAACCAAAAGGAAAAACTACAGTTTTCTTTTCCTCATAATTTGTTGTTAATATTGTTCACAATAACCCTGGTTCCCAGTAATGCTATTTTACTACTAACTTGTTTTCCTACTGAGTCTTTCCAATATGTTAACTACAAGAAATATTCTTCATTTCTGTCCTGCCTTGATAAGCAACAGTACTTTTTTTGCATTTCTCAACAGTTACTTTATTTAAATCAGTCTTGAAAACTTACGCGTCTTTGCCACTTTCAGTACAGTGGCTTGGGAACAGCTGCAGTTATATTGTAGTTCTGAGCAGCATGTTAAACCAGACAAGCAGAATGACGACGATGAAGTAGGATCTAACAGCAGGTCTAGAAGTTTACCTTTGGTAACTGGCAGAAAATGCTAGCAGGAAAACTTTCTTTAAAGTGGTTAGCAGATGAATGAGATGCAGGAAACCAATGATAATGGTAAAAATACTGAAGGGTTTCTTTACAAAAGTAAAGGTTTTTATCCATCTTTTGTGGGAATAATTTTTAAAATATGAGAAAAATGTTGCGTGTGAAAGGAAGTCTGCACTTTGGGGGAAGAGGTTGCAGCCTTCTCTCTCAGTTTCCGAGTTTCACTGGACGGAAGTAGTCCTGGAGGTAGGATGGGAACCTTGTTTTTTGACCATTTATGTGAAAACTGTACAGAATAGTAGATAAGTGTTACAGTCACTGGACAAACAACATGAAATAAGCCTTTTCTCCTTCTAATGCTATAGTATTTTCTGTGTTCTTTGATAATTATTGCTTGCTTTAACTACTTTCCTGAAGAAAAGAAAAAGACAAACAAATGTTGTAACAAACCCAGTTGGGAGTCTAGAAGCAGAGAAGATTACAGGAGTAACAATTTTTTAACCTTTCCTGTCATGGAAGACACTAAAATAGTGCATTTTCAGTGTTTTGAACAAAAGGCATTGTATGGCCTTAATTTTAGAAGATTAAAAGAAGAATTTTAGAATAATGTAAATTAGCCCATCCCAATAACATTCCTTTATTATTAAAAAAAATATTCTTATAGATATAATGGAGATGTTATAGAGATGTTTGTACATCCAGGTATATATGTTTGTGGAAATATTTGAGTGGT
This sequence comes from Ibidorhyncha struthersii, assembly GCA_013398815.1. NCBI lineage: Eukaryota > Metazoa > Chordata > Aves > Charadriiformes > Charadriidae > Ibidorhyncha > Ibidorhyncha struthersii. The sequence continues at coordinate 558,153 of VZSZ01010368.1, forward strand.
TTGTTTCTGGTTAGGGTTTTTTTTTGAGAAGAGTCTCTCAGCACAAAACACCACGTGCTTTCTGGTTAGCAAAAAAAACCCCAAACGTTTTCTTTAAATAAGACCCAAAACAAGTGTTTTGCTGTATGTTTTAGTTCTCATACCTAGTTGTGAATGGTGTTTAATGTAACAATTGGCATGGTAACAAAAAAGGGGGGGGGGG
>VZSZ01010368.1:558372-573376 GCA_013398815.1 Ibidorhyncha struthersii
AACCAAAAACAAGAGGGGGGGGGGGAGAAGTGTTATTAGACTGTTTATCGTGTTGGTTTGGGTTTTTTTTTACATCAGCTTCACTTTTCCCAGAAATGTTTCTCACTAAGTAGATTATAACCCTGCGTAGTACCTTCTGGCTAAAGACTGTGTGACTTTGCTTTGATTTCTAACTGCCACATGGATTACTTAAATAGAGGACTGCAGGATATGGGTTTTTTTTCCAGTTTTTATTTAATAATTGGTCTCCCCTGTTTACTGTCTTTGGGCTCTTAATAAACATTTCTTGAGCTCATTGGCTTTTTCTCTGCATAAGTAGAAGTTACATGTTTCAGGCAAGATTGTGGACTTACTGCTGTGAGTTTGCAGGGGAGCCAAGAGGTGCATCACAGTTCAGAAAGGCCACAGAAACCTTCCCCGTTCTCTGCATTCCTTCATGGACAGGAGAAAAGAAATGAATAGACCCTTTGCTCTCTTTCCTCTGAGATGCATACATTTATAAAAGTAACTGAGAAGGTCTAAAAGAGGATGTAATCTGCCAATATGTGATGCAGTCAGGGTATTGTAGCTTACTCCATGTTCAAAAAAAAAAAAGGGAAACCCTGCCACAAAGCTTCAGTGCATCACATGAACCAGGGGAGCTCTGATATTACAGTCTGAAGTTTTCTGCAGATACTGGATGCTTAATCTGGTTGTGCTCGGGGCTGTCTGAATGTGGACCAGCTCTGCTGTTGTCATACTAGCTTGGCACTGAGCCTGAGCTATCTGGCCCTCCTAAGCATCACACTGGTGCAGTAATATAGCAGGTTTATGCCTGCATGATCAGAACAGAAACACATCAGCAAAAATACCCAGAGCCTCGCTGCATAAAAAAAGGGCATAGCAGCAGGGAAGGTGTATTTGGAAAATGTTAGCTCTCCGTCGTTATGGAAATTTGGAAACTCTAAAGTCTTGCTGTGTTTAGCAGGGAATCTGGGAAGGGTAGTGACTGTTGACCTAGAAGCAGGAAGTCTCACACGTTTATGCGTTATTATGGTTTGATCCCCCTGTGTTCAGTTCAGGACCAGGAGGCAGAATAAAGAGAGAACTGAATGTTCCCAATGTTGCTGGATTAAGCAACACCCTTCTCTGCTTTCCACAGAACTCCCTTCTGGCTTTGAATGATGAGATTGATTTTATCTGAATGTACACTCTGTTTAGATTCAGAATTTATTGCTGCTGGCAGTAACAGACCTGTTGTGCCCAATCTCAGGCATTTAAAGAGTTTTGAAAGGTTTGTAAGATAAAGTACATTGAAGTGGGCAAGATCGTCTTCTGCTATCGGTGTGCTGCATGACAAGTCTTACTGAAGACAAGCTTATAGTGGGGGTCAAGGAGATAAGAAAAGTTGTATTTATTTAGACTAAAGGTCTAAAATGTCGTTCAAGGAATTTTGCAATTATCATTTGGTAAACAATAAACCAATAGTTTTTCAGGATAAAAGGGAGGGACAAGGTGAACTATTGAACTAACTTTGATGTTCACAGCCAGTGGGAGAAATTGATCCTTACCTAGAATTTTGTTCCCTTGGCAAACCTGGACCTGCCTAAAGATTCAGCACACAGCTTCTCATCATGACTGGTCAATATGGCAGCAGTAAATCCAAGGGCACTTTGGCCTTTTGTAGCCACAGAGATCAGAACAATGCAAACAAATGCCTTCCAGAGCCAAGAAAGTGAAGTTGCGTTAGGGAGTTACAAATGGGGCTGCGGGCACGGGAATGGGCTGATGCAGGAAAGCCTCATCTGTCCTAAGACAAAAAAACACAGTTTTAGCCCTATGATACAGCTCCTTATCCAACGGAAATGTGCCTGGAAAAAATCCCAATGATGAATAATGTTTTTGTAGAGTGAAGCTGTCCCTTCTCAGAATTAACCCAGGGCAGCTCCCAAAAGATCTTTTCTAAAAGATTCGTGGCCTCAAGGCAGCACCACACTGTGCCCTGACCCATATCCTTCCCCAACTCCATTACAACTTAGAAAGAGAATATGCAAATGTGCTCATGTTTTCCTTCATATCTGTCATGTGACCCTGTCTTTTGTAGTCTCAAAGAGTGGGTCTGGCCAGTCTACAATAACACCATTTAACAGAGAAAAAATAGTGTCTGAAAAAATCATAGAACTGTTTAGGTTGGAAGAGACCTTTAAGATCAAGTCCAACCATTAACCTAGCACTGCCAAGTTACCACTAAACCATGTCCCTAAGTGCCACATCTACACATCCTTTAAATACCTCCAGGGTATTTTCTGTAGCAAACATACCTAATACTGCATGCAGGGAAAAGGAGGACACATTGCAATACTTGATATCTATTTGCAATGTAGAAAATAGTTCAGTAATTACATTGCAATCCATTTCATGGCAAACAAATGCTGAAGGGGATAATTTATACTAAAAATCATAAGCCTTGCACTGTCCTCACTGCAGGTCAGTTTGACTCTCTGCCTGCCATTTCCTTTATGCAGAAGGGAATTGCTTTGCAGTCAGGATCTGTGCAAACTGGACGGTGTCCTGCAGACAGCTGTACCGTCTGGCCAAGAGCCTGTCTCTCCAGAGCCTACTGTCACTACAGCATGTAAAGCCGTTAAGCTTTTTTATTGGAAGATTAATTTAAATGCCTCGCTGAGTTTTTTTCTAGACCAACTACCCATTATTCTTTCTTTAAATAATGGACAATTAGGAATTACAAGTATAAATCCTTCATCCTTGTCTAAAGGCTTTAATCATGTTCCTTAGAACTAGCTTTGAGTGGCATTAAACGTAACAAGAAGCCAAGCGGAGCACAGCTGCAACTAAGGAAGAATATTAGGCAACTTCAACAATTTACTTCTCTATAGATAACATCAGTAATTGGCAAATTTTCAAAGCTTTGCAAAAGGACTTAACAGTTAGATTTGTTTGGGGGTTAATTGTTATGTGCCCTCTAAATCCTTCACAACTGTTTTCAGGGCTACTTTGCAAAATTACCTCCAGGTGTTCCTGAACAGAAATGTAGCACTGAACTTGTAGCACTGATTTTAGAAAACAAAGGTCACTCTCTTTTCCTTTGCTATTATGGGTCTAGGTTTTATAACATCAAGAATGTAATGGTTGTGTACATAACTTGTGCATGCACTGAATATAATTTATTGAGTGAATAATACCAAAGTGAACTCCTTGCAGAGTATCTGATTTGATGCACAACTGTGACAATTACATGTTCAAACTAGATTCACAGTCGAATGTGCTCTTTTGAATACACATTTTGTATATTTGCTTCTGGTCCTTCATTTCTATTGTTCTCAGACTTAATTTTGCCCAAACTGAGGGCCATTCAGCCAACAGATTTCGAAAACCTTCCAAACCCAGATGATTTTGAACTGGTACCTTCTTTTGCAAACTAAGTGAGAAATCAGGAGCTGAGTGGGTCAGCCTCCCCTCCAAAAAGTTCTGCGTTAGGGATGAAGTGGAACAGAGAGGTAGAAGCAATCTCTAAGCAGATTTAGCGAAATCAAGACCATTCTTTGATCTGGCTGTTGTCATTCTTGGTTTCTGTTTTTTCCCAGAAATATTTGCAGGCTTTTTTTTTTTTTTCCACAGAGGTGAGATGGTACACTTCTGTGTAAAGAAACATGGGTGTGGGAAGGGCTGCTTGAGCTAACTTTATATTTTACTTGCAAGTAAGATTTACAGCAAGGGAGATGGTGAAGCGATGGTAGTCATACCTGCAGTGCAATGAGTGGTAAGGTGAGCAGAAAGGAATGGGATATTCCCACTCCAGAGGAAAAATCAAGATCTTTGCAGTGGGATTATGATCACATTATGATCACAGAGACGATGTCCTAATGAGTAAAGCCAGCATCTTTGTGGGTGCGAAACAGTTGTCGGTATGGACTAGTTAACACTTAGCTCAGAGAGGAGTAAAAGAGGTGAAGGGAGGAAAACATCTACCCTCTCAAAAAAATAGTGTTTAGGTTTCTAATTTTACTTAGTTTTTAAGTATATTTAGAATTTTTAAATTGTGATTTAAATAGGATATTATACATTTAAGTTATGTAACTGTAAATGTTTGGTAGGGCAGGGTCAGTGTGAGGTGACTAGTTTTCTACTTTGCAGTGTTTTCTAGTTCAACTTGCTCAAGCTGAAAAAAACGACTGTGTTTCATCATGTCATTATATGTATACCTACATATATATGTGTGTATCAATATACGCATATAGGATTCCTTCTGACTTTGGAACTGAACCATACACAGTCATGATGAAAAAACTGTGCATTTATGGCTTCTTTAGATATATATGTCCATCCCAGAACCTTCCAGATTTTGAAACTACACTGGGAGTTCACATAACTTCTGTATTAAAAACTGTTTGTGTGAATAAATTATTTTATTGGTGCCAGTGATCAGCAAATGTTTTCTGAGAATGTACATCCTTGAAACAAAACTTTTGCAAAGGTTTATAGTGTTTTTAAAGTGAATTACAGCAGCTGAAATTGCACTAAAAAAAATATCAAAGCAAAAGATTTCTCTTATTTGCATTTATGACAGCAACATATCATGATTTTGAGAGGGACAGAAACATATTTCTGTGAACTGCTTTTGTTTACAACTAGCAGGAAGGTTGCTAACTATTCCAGTTATATTTTTCATAGCATAAACGGAGCACTGGTCCCTGGGAGTCCTGCACTGAACCAAAAAGCTTTCTGCTGCTTGAAGTTCCCTAGGGACAAGAGAGAGCCACATCCAGCCACGCTGCAGAGTCACGCAGCTCCTTCCACGTTATGTGCCCAGCGGAGAAGGACCTGGGTGTGTTGGTGGACAGCCGGCTGAATATGAGCCTGCAGTGTGCCCAGGTGGCCAAGAAGGCCAACGGCATCCTGGCCTGTATCAGGAATAGTGTGGTGAGCAGGACTCGGGAAGTGTGGTGACCTGTACTTGGCACTAGTAAGGCCCCACCTCAAGTACTCTGTTCAGTTCTGGGCCCCTCACTACAAGAAAGACACTGAGGTGCTGGAGCGTGTCCAGAGAAGGGCAACGAAGCTGGTGAGGGGTCTGGGGGACAAGTCTTATGAGGAGCGGCTGAGGGAACTGGGGCTGTTTAGCCTGGAGAAGAGGAGGCTGAGGGGAGACCTTATCACTCTCTACAAGTACCTGAAAGGAGGTTGTAGAGAGATGGGGACTGACCTCTTCTCCCTAGTGACAAGTGATAGGATGAGAGGAAATGGGTTCAAGTTAAGCCAGGGGAGGTTTAGGTTGGATATTAGNTGGTTTAGAAGCGGTTTTGTCAGGTTAGGTTAATGGTTGGACTCGATGATCTTAAAGGTCCCTTCCAACCTTAATGATTCTATGACTCTATGTACCCTGGGGCTTGAATGCATCCGCAAAGAGTATGAATGGGAGCACAGGGCTGCAGTCCCTTAATCCTCCCTTCTAGGTGAAATTAATCTTTGTTCTAGTAAATCAGCCTTCAAGTATGACTGGAGGAGATGCAGTCATTGAATCCTGTGCTGTTGTCAGTAATTGTCTTATATGTCTCGGTTGCAAGTCTGGAAGTACTCTAAAAGCTATAGCATTTCCTTAGTGTCACAGACATGATATCTTAAGGAGATACAGGTTTCCATCTGCTTCTATGGAGTGACCCAAATATGCATAAAAAGTTTTTAATTTCCTTGTGTTGTGGAGGCCTTTTTCAGTAATATCAGACTGCAACCTTCCCTTCATACATGCAGTCCATGCTCAGTTCTCCCCCCAAAAGTTACCTCTGCTGCTAGCTTTGGGTTTCCTCGTGTTAGAGTTGGTAACCTGCTTTTTCTGTACTTATTTTTATAAGTACATTGTTAAATTTTGGAGAGGAAAAAAAATATTGAATGCTGTGACATTACTTAAAGTGAGATAACCATAATGCTAGCATGAAATTTTAGGAGATATGTTTTAATTGACATATAAGGGGACATTGCTGTATAGAATAACATAAGTATATGTTCTGTAGGGGAATATTTTCATATTTGCCAAGTGTTATTATCTATGGGTTATTGTTCTTATCTTCCAGATAGTTTCCCTTACTACTTAACTAGGAGGTGTGAGGCAAGGAAAAGCTTGATTCCTAAACATTCTGCAAAACAGCCTGACACTTATCCCTGACACCATAGTAACAGTGCTGTTAGGCCCTTTGCTTCCCAGGAGCGGGATCAAAGTCACAGAGATACAATGACCTACCTTCTGCATATTAATTGCTGTGAATTAATAGCACAGTTAATTTAATGAGCATTAATAAACAGGGTTTCTTCAGTCTTGGGATTTGTTTGGGCCTAATGCAACTATTTCAATGCCTCTATATCAGTCTAGCTACAACCTTTCATACTGTAATACTGCAATACTATTTTTACTCTGGGTTTGCACAGGACCTACTTCAAATTATTGCTAAACTGTGTGGAAGGCAGGCCCCTGGAAACTGGCTTTCTTTAGATTCACAGCAGGGTAATGCAGTATTTTGGTTCACGTTAAATGCATAGGAGTTTTTGTAAGGGGAACTGTTGTGAAAGAACCCAAATTTTATCTATGGGATATCTCTGCATCTCTCATCATTACTGTGCTTTGCCTCTTGGGATGAGTGCTGTGTATTAGTTATTTAGAAGACAGATTTTCTCTCTTGTGTTATGGCATCATCATTTTCAGTCAAGATTTGTAGCAAAACTTCTTAAAAGTGGAATTTAACGTTAAGAGTCGCAGGGTTGTAGTTTTGCTGACACAATCCAGTTTGTATTCTGCTTAAACAGCCTTTCCAGTAGTACAAAGAAAAGATTAGCAAAAATACCCTTGCTGTGTGAATAGCCTGATGCTGCTGTGTTGCTTCTTATCTGTGAGTAATCCAAGAACCATTCATAGCCCTTTAAACCTGCTGCTGCAGGAGCCCTTTCTGAGGCTGACAGCTAAATTGAGATTAAGGAAAGTGCTTTCTAATGTGTTGCTTGAGCTATCTGATCCAAAAGAGCTCTGCTTAACACCTTTTCAGTTTGATTAAAGGATTCTTATACCTGATTTAGCCCAGACATTCAGCAGAACCGACATTCACAGCTATTGCTGTATTCTGGGACGTGGAGCACCACCAGTGTATAGTCCCCATGCTAGGTGATAGCCTACATGCAATATTGCTATTTTTTTGTGTGTCTTCCTCTCTCAGGGGTGCGGCGCCAGATTGCCCACTGCATGCGGAAGGGAAGCGGAGCGATCAAAAACTCCTTCTGTGACCCTGCAACACAACCAAACGGGCGACAAAAGAAGTGCTACGAAAAGGACTGTCCACCCAGGTAACGGATACTGAGAGAGCTCTGGTAACACTAAATAGCAGCCTTATTCGAAGGAAAATGTTGGTTCTAATACCAGATTAGTGTGGCATCCACAGCCTGTCATGGTGAGAGCTCCCAAGGATTTCAGAGCAAGGCGGCAGGAGCCCAGTAATAGAGCTTAGGAGCGAGCTGCCCTCAGAAGTTTCTAAGGCAAGTTACTGAGCAGTCTGTGCTGGGAATGGCAGAGATTGTTCTCTCATCTGTATAGATACTCTTATCTTTCACTGTAGGTGCAGGTGTGCCTGAAAACTGCATAAATTGTTACTTATTTTAAAAGTCCTATTCCTGCCTTAGCTTGAGTGATAATGTATTACTGTGTGTTCCAAAAACTAACTTGCAGAGAGGTCTTTTTTAAGCCTTTTGATTCTGTTCTTCAGTATTTTTTGATACTCCTTTGTCCTTTTTGTGAGGGAGGATGAGTGGAAATGCCCACTTCTATAACTCTAATTATTATACCTTCCTTATAACGTTTATGTGGCATCTTTTTATCATGTCCCTTCTTATTTCTTCCTTTCAGCAAAATGCAGCTTTCTTCTTTCTGTAATCACATGGGAATAATTTTTTCCGTTCCCATAACATTATTTTAATTTGTCTTCATCTCTGTTTTTTCTGTTCTACTATTTTAGCAAGAAGGGTAAGGAAGACTAACCACAGCGAACATTCCAGGTGACAGCAGAACTGTAGGCTTGTAAAATAGGCACAGATTTGCTGGAAGTGATTCATATTGGGTTTAGTTTCATGCTTTTGTCTTTCATTGTCTTTGGAAATTTTTTATTATGCTGTTCACAATGGTATACCAGTCTTTCCCTAGTAATTGTAGTTAAACCAAAATCAAAATGAAGTCATTACAATGATTCCCTTAATGCGATACACTTTACATTTGCCAGCAGTGATATTTCATGAAGCTTTAATGTAAAAAATTCTGCATGGCAGTTGGTTTTATTAGTTGTTTCCAAGTATCTTCACAACAGTATATGATGCCTCCTCTGGGAATTACATCTTTGCACTTGCAATCTCTATAAATGACACTGTTAAAAGCATAAACTACCAGAATTTCATAATTCTTTGTAGATTGCTAGGAAATCAGTTGACAGTAGATCAAAGTTATTAACTCATTGACTAGTTAAGAGCTGAGGCTACCCACATATGTGGGGATGTTTTTTATTTACAGCACGTATAAACTGTGCTATTTATGCCGAAGTTCCAAATGAGCTCGGTTTATCCCATTTGTTCCAAGTGACTGCGTTATTCAGACCTGCTCTTGAAAGTGAAGGAGCAGAATTTGTCCCTTATTGGGCAGATTGTAGAATTACGTCATGTCTCCAAGCTCTTCTGCAGGCCAGGCAGAAAAGCTCTCGTATGCTGCCAGCCTGAGTGATGCTTCTAAAGCTCATTCTGTGCTTCAGAGGAAGGCAGTAGTTATGTTTCTGAGGATGGTAAAATGCTGACAAAATGCAGTGTAGGAAAGGAAACCCATACATATGTAGTTCTAGAGTCATGTTGTGTATTTATTTTTCTCTTAATAACAGAAGAGCAACTGTAGTAGTTTGACCAAGTCCCTGTTCTGGCTCCCAGCAGGGCCTACCTGCCTAAGGAAAAGTAAAGACAAGGCAAGCATACATTGTATTCTAATACTTTTCCAGCTTCCAACTGTTTTTAATTCAAGGCATTTCCAGAGGCTTTTATGGCTTGTCTAATCAGTAACCTCCAGTGGACCTTTCTTCCAAGTACTTGTCCAGCCTCCCTCTGCAACCTTATGAAACTCCTATCATATACAACTTCCACTGCAACAAGTTCCAGAGCTTTAATGCCTACTGTGTGAAGCACCACCTCATTTTAATTATTTTGAACGTGGCTCTCCCTAGCTTCTGCTGGTGGCCATGAGTTCTTCTGTTGGAAACGACAGCAGCGAAGAATGAATTCCTATCCACCCTTCCCAAGCCCTTCATTTTGTAAATCTGGTCTCTGTTCCACGCTGTAGTCTCAGCATGGGATTTAGTTGTTATTTACTTTCCATGGCATATGTGTCTCCTCTAATCCGGACAGATAGTTACACATCTCCATCTGAAATGCAGGACAGTACTAGTGCAGTTTGGTTGTTTGTTGGTTCTAAGGAAAATCTGAATGTTGGAGGAAGGTGTGACTGTCCCATACAGCATCATGCAGCATAACTGAGAGTTCCATGTAAAGCTGCTGAAGAACAAATGTTCCGTAGAGAGGTGGCTAAATTCTGTGCTAGAGTTAAGGACAGTGTTGTTAAACACAACACTGCAGAGGACCTTTGGTTAGTGCTGTCGCCACAGGGCTGAAACTGTTCAGTGATCTTGTGTTTCCCAACAGCGAACCAGTTTCTTTGTGGGAACATCCTACCTAAAACGAGAAGGATATTATCTTGCATAACTCTCCCTCCTATGATCTACTAAATCCCACTGATGGAAAAATGCTACCATGAAACTAGCTACTAGACCACTAAATCAGAATTAGATAATTTATCAAACAGTAGTTACAGGCAACAAATAACATTACTGTAATATTTGTGACTCTCACAAACCAGATCTTATCTCATTAATCATTTCAGGAAGTTAATTATAAACTGTTTAAATGACAGGCTTCTGAGAAGTCAAAGTCATAACGTTCTTGTTTGTTAGCTGATTTGTCCTGCATTTATTTTTCCCACGTTTTCTGCTAAAAGAATCCGAAGCAAAACAAAATATTTAAAATGTTGCAATACATGTATGCCACATGTTGACTCAGTGTCGCAGATGGAGTGACGCGCTTCACTTGTAGAGACAAGCCATGATACATTTATTGATATAAAAGGGCTTTAACAGAGCTTGATGGTAAATGTAACAGTGTTTTAATAAGATTCTATGGCAAGGCACACTTGATTATTTACTGCATAGAGGACAGGATCAGACAGAACCGTCAGGGAGACCCTCCTATTGAGTCAAGGTTCAGAAAGGACCCCTTCCTTTCTAAACTCCTTCTCAGACAGGAGTCTAGCTGCGTCTGGATCCAGTCCTAGTCCTAGGCTTGGTCAGCAGTTTATGTCTAAAGGGACACGTGCAGAATTGATCCTTTATATTATTTAGCTAAGATGTCAAAGTTTAGCATGCTATTAATCACTTACTGAGGATCTGTTGCAGCAAGGAATTTCTTAATCTTGAGAAGTAACCTTGAGAGGCATCCCTACTGAAGGGGAGATCCTGGCATGCAGCCCACTGCCATGCAGGAGAGCTCAAAGGGCTCTTGGGCTGTTCATAAGATGATTGACTTACAGTCATATTTACATATTGACCACAGTACCAGTGTTGTGCTGAGGTGGGTGCGTTGCTCAAGTTAGCCCTTGGCTATTGTGTTATCTGTCTCCACAAAACCACACTGAGCCAGCTGCAGCCATCATGACTAGATGTACCCATTATGACCATCAAGGGTGGTTATCGCTTGGGCAGGGTTACAGGAGATAAAGATCAGGTTGGTGGTGGAACACACAGAATCACAGAATAGTCAGGGTTGGAAGGGACCTCTGGAGATCATCTAGTCCAACCCCCCCGCCAGAGCAGGGTCACCTACAACAGGTTGCACAGGACAGCGTCCAGGCGGGTTTTGAATGTCTCCAGAGTGGGAGACTCCACAACCTCTCTGGGCAGCCTGTTCCAGTGCTCCACCACCCTCAAAGTAAAGAAGTTCCTCCTCATGTTAAGATGGAACTTCCTATGTTCAAGTTTGTGCCCATTACCCCTCGTACACTCAGAAGAAAATAAAGACGGCTCAACAGTTGAGAGTTAAAATGTCATACAACCTCTTATGTAAAAGTTGAGTGATACTGCTTAGCGGGAGTGCAACAAGACTGTAGCATAAATGCATGCTTTTTTCGATGTTATGCTATGGAATATGGTTTCCAGTTATATGTTTTTTTGGTAGGCAGGTATTTAGCTGCCTAACACATAAGTGTTAATGTTAAAAATCAATAGATACTACTTGAAGAAAAAGAGTGAGACTTTAACTACTTTGTTGTGAATAAAAGTTTTGCTCTCCCCTCTAAAGCAGATTGCCTTGAGCCTTTTTAACCTGACTACCCACTTGAACAGAGTAACCATAAATAGATTATTTTATAAGTACTTGGGATCTCCTGCTTCTTATTTGCTGTTACTGTATTGTCCTGCTTCCAGACTGCTTAGTAGACTCCCAACAGAATAATAAGAATGGGAAACCTTGTTTCTATTATAAAACACAGAGCAAAAGTTAGTGCCCTGTTGGTATCTGCTGTGCCTGATGCTATACAAATACATAGAGAGAGAAGACAGTCTTTAGGTCTGACACAATATGATGGGAGGGAGGGAACATTCAGCCCCATAGGCATGAATATAGCAAACTTTGGTTCCAAAATCCTGTACTACTACTACTTTTTCAACAGGGTCCACACCTCAATCTGTACAGATCATCTAGGTATAAATGAGGATTGTGTAGTGGACAAGGCCCTTGGGCTCTGCCTTAATTGTTACAGACCTTGGAAACTCAGTGTGGGAGGAAAAGAGATAGGGCTCACTTAAGGCAGCTGAATGCCACTTGAGAGAATCAGATTTTCTCCCTACCTCTGTCCCAGGCTGGATTGCAGAATAGCTGAGCAGTCACAGCTGCAGCTGAAAAATAACTGAGGTTATGCTTTCACCATTCAGACTGTTCTCTAGCTCGACAGCCTCAGGGAAATTAGTGCTCACACAAATTAATTACTCAAATCATGCATTTTGTTTGTTTGTTTATTTGTTACCACAATATTTCCATGCCATGCCTGGCTGTGGAGATAAGACAGTCCTGTCACTTTGCAGGGACCAGGTGATGCATTAATATTTAAGAACCACTCAGTTGCTGCAGTGGTAAATGCCATCAGAAACCAGAGGTCGGAGCAAGTACTGGACGGTGACTGCCATCAGGCTTCAGTTTCCACCAACTCATCCCAGTCTCTCACCACAATCAGTATAGCTACCTACTAGTTTTCTTTCCCATATTGTTTTCTTCGCCACACATCTGTGTGTGTGTGTGATCTAAAGAAAGCCTCGTTTATAACCTGCCCAAAGCTAAGACTGTCTGGCAGTGCCCTCCACTCCAGCTTACAGCTGGGAGGTCTGATGGCTTGGTCATTTCAGCTTAGAAGTTGCATGTTTGGATTTCATATTGCTATGTCAATTCTGGATGTGTCATCAGCAGTCACCTGCACTTTTGGTTATGCCTCTGCAGTGTGAGGAGACAGCAGAAGCTCCAACATAAATAGTGTTTGGCAAGGCAGTCACTTGGGTGCTGCTCCCTTCTGTGTGGTCCAGGATGAGCTTTGAGACATCCTATACCAGAACAGACAAATGATAGATGTTCTGCTGTCCTTGCTTTGCCTTTCTTCCCCTCTGGCTGGGATGCCGGAGTTCAAAAGTCCTCAGTGGAGGACTCATGGAGACAAGAGTGCATGTGCTTCCATGTTAAGTTTCTCATGCTTGAGTGTTTAAGGCACATGCATGTACCCTAGAATGGAAATAGGACAATGCATCATCAAAAACTCAAGTTACTAATGAGAATAAACTTACAGTCAGAGCAAGTTTTTTGAAGTGTGTGTGATAAATAAGGTGCAGGGCAATTAACTACTTGGCTCACCAGTACCATTTCTTTACCTGCACTGAATGAGGAAGGACTCTATATAAAAATCTTAATTCTGGGATTTCCTAACTTTGGAACACAGTACTTTCTTCCATGACTTTTTAAAAATGTTTTGCATGCAATAGGTAATCACGCACCATTACTGCTGATCAAGATAGGTTCTGTAGTAAGATCTGATAATTTATTGCTAGGAAATCAGTATTTAAACCTGCAAACTGCTGAACCCTCACTTAGAGCCTTTTGAAAACAGTAAGGGAGGGGGTGTCAGGTTAGCATAGCTTGAAATATGTGATCTCGTTCCATTAAAATTAATAGGGCGCTTCACATACTTCAAGTTGCATTTGTACCAAAGTGTCAGCAATCTACAAGATACTAGAGATGATAAAATTGGAAAGAAGGTGCAAGAGATGTAAACAACCCTGAAATGGCTTGATTCAGATTGCGGTGATATATTTTTCTATTTTTTATTGCTGTGTTCTGCTGAGGTGCACTCACTTCTTCTCTTTAACCACTTATTAGTTTTCCTTGTTGGTTGTGGAAGCCTGGAAGAGCAAAAAACAACCCAAAGAAAGGCAGGGGAAAGAGAGAAATAATTTGTTCTTTTATTACAGCAATGTGCAGAGGCCTCACACAGGGTTGTGGTGGCAGTGGGCTGCCTTCTAGAGCATGTAGCAAAGCAGTCTGTTCCCCAAAAGGACTTCTAGGGTAATTTAAAAGGAAATGCAGTATGTATACATAACTAAAGAGAATTAAGGTAGGTGTAGGTACCCCAGAGAAGACCAGATGGTTGCACAAATGAGCTGTGTGCATAGCTCGATTGCTCTGAGTCTTTCTTTTTTTAAATTGTTAGGAACAGATATCAGTGCCTTCCACATCAGTGCTCATTTGCAACTGAAGAATAGCTTAATCAGGAAATAGGGAAGGAACACAGAAAATAGCAAGGTAAGGGGAGAGGAATTGTCAGCAAACTGAAGAAGCCAGAAATCCAGTAAGAAGGGAGACAAAGCAAGGAGCAAAAATTGTTATAAAACAGGATGTTGAACTTTGATATATTTATCAGAATGGGATTATTTTGCTCTAAGTTTATTGAACTTAAAAGGAAAAAATACAATAGAATGGTGTTGCTTGTAAGCCAAAACCAATTTTCTCTGCCTTTCTGTCTAGAAAGGTGTTTTCTAAATATATCTCTATTTTGTTTTCAGTGTAAGGCTTTGTCATGACCTGCATCAAAACTCAGAAACAAGTAATATTGTCTAGGAGTTTTTGTGGCTTAGAGTTCACAGCTGGGCCAGATTTTTTATACAGCAACTTGGAGCTATGTTCTTGCTTAGGGCACTCTAAACTGGAAGGAAAAATACTTTTTTTCTTTTTTTGAAAAAAAGTATAAAGGTAAATCTTTAGGCGAATGTCACAATTCATAGAATAGTTTGGGTTGGAAGGGACCTTTGAAAGTTGTCTAGTCCAACCTCTCCTGCAATGAGCAGGGACATCTTCAATTAGATGAGGTTGCTCAGAGTCCCCTCCAACCTGACCTTGAATGTTTCCAGGGATGGGGCTTCTGCCACCTCTGTGGGCAACCTGTGCCACTGTTTCACCACCCTCGGCGTAAAAAATCTCTTCCTTATATCTAGTCTAAATCTACCCTCTTTTAGTTTAAAGCCATTACTCCTTGTCCTATCACAACACACCCTGCTAAAAAAGTGAAAAATCCCCATCTTTTCCTGTAGGCCCCCTTGAAGTACTGAAAGGCTGCAATAAGGTCTCCCTGGAGCCCTCTCTTCTGCAGGCTGAACAACCCCAACTCTCTCAGCCTGTCCTTATAGCAGAGGTGCTCCAGCCCCCTGATCATTTTTGTGGCCCTCCTCTGGACCTGCTTCAACAGGTCCATGTCTTTCCTTGTGCTGAGGGCTCCAGAGCTGGACGCAGTACTCCAGGTGGGGTCTCACCAGAGCAGAGCACAGGGGCAGAGTCACCTCCCTCGACCTGCTGGCCA
>VZSZ01010368.1:573681-590295 GCA_013398815.1 Ibidorhyncha struthersii
AGGTTGGTCAGGCAAGACTTGCCCTTGGTGAAGCCATGATGGCTGTCTCAAATCACCTCCCTGTCCTTTATGTGCCTTAGCATAGCTTCTGGGAGAATGTCTTCCATGATCTTCCCATGCACAACGGGGAGACTGACAGGTCAGTAGTTCCCAACATCCTCCTTTCTACCCTTTTTAAAAATAAGTGCAATGTTTCCCTTTTCCCAGTCACCCAGGGCTTCACCTGACTGCCATGACTTTTCAAATGTCATGGAGAGTGGCTTGGCAACTACATCAGCCAATTCCCTCATGACTCTGGGATGCATCTTGTGAGGTCCCATAGATTTATGTATGTTCAGGTTCCTCAGGTGGTCATGAATCTTATCTTTAACAGTGGGACAGACTTCCTTCCGCCAGTCCCTGTCTTGCTGTCCATCCGCTCGAGAGGTGTGGGGAGAGAGGTTGCCAGTGAAGGCTGAGGCAAAAAAGTTGTTGAGTACCTCAGCCTTTTCCTCATCTGCTGTTACGAGTTTGCCAGTCATGTTCATCGGGGACGGGATACGCTTTCTTTGACCTTCCTTTTCTCTCTGACATACTTGTATAAACCCTTCTTGTTATTGTTTGCCTCACTTGCCAAGTTCAGCTCCAGCTGCGCCTTGGCCTTCCTGACCCCATCCCTACACAGCTGTGCAATGTCCCTATCCTCTTCCCAGCACACCTGTCTCTGCTTCCACTGCCTGTCCATTTCCTTCTTGCTCTTTAGTCTGACCAGCAGGTCTCAACTCAGCCGTGCTGGTCTCTTGCCTTCCTTTCCTGATTTCTTCCACCTGGGGATTGAGAGCTGTTGTGCTCTGTGGAAAGTGTCCCTAAAGATCTGCCAGCTCTGTTCTGCTCCCTTGTCCCTGAGGGNCACTTGCCAAGTTCAGCTCCAGCTGCGCCTTGGCCTTCCTGACCCCATCCCTACACAGCTGTGCAATGTCCCTATCCTCTTCCCAGGACACCTGTCTCTGCTTCCACTGCCTGTCCATTTCCTTCTTGCTCTTTAGTCTGACCAGCAGGTCTCAACTCAGCCGTGCTGGTCTCTTGCCTTCCTTTCCTGATTTCTTCCACCTGGGGATTGAGAGCTGTTGTGCTCTGTGGAAAGTGTCCCTAAAGATCTGCCAGCTCTGTTCTGCTCCCTTGTCCCTGAGGGCAGTTTTCCAGGGGTTCCCATTGACTAACTCCTTGAACAGCTGGAAGTTTGCTTTCTTAAAATTCAGGGTCTTGACTTTACTCTTTGTCTGTCCCGTATCCCTCAGAACTGCAAGCTCCACCAGTGCATGATCACTGCAGCCCAGGCTGCCTCCAATGTTGATGTCACCAATTAGACCATCAGTATTGCATCTCCACTGGTGGGGCTGTCTATTATCTTATCACAGTTGATGCCAATGCTTCTCAAATAGTAGAAACCCAGACATTTTTGCCCCCATTTTTTATCATGGAAGGCAGGTGTGCAGGTATTTGATCTCCTCTGGGTCAGCATGAGAAGAAATAGGTGGATGAAGCTGGGAAAAGGCTAAGGTAAACCAAATATAAAGGGGATGGCTCTTGTTGGTAAGGTGTTTCATACTGCACTAGAGGAAACATTTTCTTTCATTCAGTGGAATATTGCGTAGCACATGACAGAAGACCATCTTTAATCAGGAGAGAGACACATAAGGGGCTTGTTTTTACTTCATGAAGGAACAAAGTACAGACAAATCCAGCCTAGTGCAGACCCAGAGGCTAGGCCCAGAGGTACAGCACTGCAGGACACTGATCCCACATGGGTGCATGCAGCATAGCTCTGACTAGACTGTTTTTTAGGGTTGTGTGCCTTGCTGCTTCGCCTTCTAGAGGTAACACAGGGCCAGTTTGAGCACTCATGCAATACTGGCTGCATAGACGCATATGAGGGGACCTTCTCCACCTCTGTGCTGTCATTACAGACCCTCCGGTGATGGTTGTTTACTCTTTGTGTACTGAGGTAGCAATAAGTAGATAAAAAATAGGATAGAGTAAATGAAGTACTAAACTTTCTCGTACTTCCTCGAATTTGGATTTGAAAGACCATCTACTCAGTGCATTCTTATGCAGTGCCCGCTGCTGTCTGGGAGTCAGCATCTTTCAGTGACTGGCTGGTACTGGAGCACAGGGTAAATAGGAAAGTTTGAGTGATCTGAACTTAATCTGAAAAGCATGTATCTGAACCCAGAATTTAAATTACTTGTTCTTTTTCTTGTAGTCTCTGGCCATTGCCTTAATGCGTTTGTGATGGATTGTTTTCTGATGTTTCTTACCCTGTGGTTTTCAGATGGTGGGCAGGAGAATGGCAGAAATGTTCAACCACGTGTGGCCCAACAGGCCAGAAGAAGCGAACTGTTCTTTGCATCCAGACGGTGGGATCTGATGAGCAGGCACTGGCTGTCACAGAGTGCCAGCACCTGCTTAAACCAAAGACCCATCTGTCATGCAACAGAGATGTCTTGTGCCCATCTGACTGGACAGTGAGCAACTGGACTGAGGTAAATAAAAGTTAACTGTAATATTGAATGTTTTTTTCAAAATTACCTATTATAGTCAGCAGAGAGGACCAATGACCTGCTCTTTCGCCTTTTTTAAAATTTTTCTTTTGTTAAGGTGTGTTCACAAATCCCTTGTACAGAATTAAAAAAGATGCCCTGTTTGCTAAAGACTTCAGCAAGTGTTATGTGTTAGCTGTTTCTAGGGGTTTGGTTTGCTCAGTTTTTGGGACTGTAGAACAGAGCATGCTTGCACGTCAGAAATCTGTGTAATACTCATTACTACTGTGGACCAGATGGGAGGAGGCTCTGTGTCATGTCTGTAGGCCTACAAAGAAGCATTTTTACATTCTTTACATTAATATCTCTTGAATTCCTAATTCTGTTGTTTTTGCCACAGCATGCAAGCCTTTCACTTCTAGTATTAATCTGAAGCCCTGACAAATGCTAGAATCCTTCAAGAATTAATTAAACATTATGC
The DNA here is from genome assembly GCA_013398815.1 of Ibidorhyncha struthersii. NCBI lineage: Eukaryota > Metazoa > Chordata > Aves > Charadriiformes > Charadriidae > Ibidorhyncha > Ibidorhyncha struthersii. The sequence goes on from VZSZ01010368.1 coordinate 576,682, forward strand.
AATTATTTCACTGGCAGCTGATGAACAGCAGAATGTGTGGTCATCAAAATGATGACTGCAGTGTACTAAATTTGTTTAAATATACTGCAACATATTCTGCAATGTTTACTGGTATTAGTAGGGAGCACTGATTTGATGTGCTTAGTCATAGGTCTTAATCTGTGGAAGGACCTCACACTTCTTAGCTCTCTTTAGATTAGGTTGCTGGTATCTATAGGTGTTTCACAACTTTGCTTTCTATTGAAGGCAAGGAGAGTTCAGGGTCCCCAGTATGTGAAGCAGTCTACTTCTCCATGAAAACTAAAAATGCACTAAGATATTTCTTCTGGAGTGGGGAGAAGTAGGTTTTGAGTCATGTGAAATTTTAAAGTTATTTTATTCTGATTCCGTTGTAGTACGACTAGCTCATGGTTCACCTCAAATAGGCAGTTTTGAGTTTTTTTAACTCAAATAGCTATCAGTGTAGCTGACAATCATGACAACAAAGGCGCAACAAATATTTTCCATTTCAGGTGTCAATAGAAATGAAGTTTACTAAGTTTTTCAAAACTTCCAAGGCCAATGATCTGGATGCAGGGGTTGAATGCACCATTAGCAAGTTTGCTGATGATAGCAAACTGGGAGGTGCTGGTGCTGGCTGAGGACTTTGGGCTTGTCTAGTTTGGAGAAAAGGAGACAGAGTGTGACCTCATTGCTCTCTACAGCTTCCTGAGGGGAAACGGAGAGGAGGTGCTGAGCTCTTCTCCCTGGTACCCAGTGACAGAACACGTGGGAATGGTTCAAAGCTGTGTCAGGGGAGGTTTAGACTGGACATTAGGAAGCCTTTTTTTACCGAGAGGGTGGTCACACACTGGTACAGGCTTCCTAGAGAGGTCGTCGATGCCCCAAGCCTGTCAGAGCTTAAGAGGTATTTGGCCAATGCCCTTAAGAACATGCTTTAACTTTTGGCCAGCCCTGAATTGCTCACGTAGTTGGACTAGATGATCATTGTAGGTCCCTTCCAACTGAAATATTCTATTCTATTCTATTCTGTTCTGTTCTGTTCTATTCTATTCTNTTGGATTATATGTGCAAATTACTGACAAAAATAAATTGGGGAGGGAGCATAGGACAGACTATTCACCTGTACAAATGGCAGGATTGCCAGAAGACTTGTAACTGCAGAATGTTCTTTATTGATGAATGCACGGGAGAGATTTTACACAGGCAAAACATCCTTTTGCTCTGAGCTTATCTGGCTGTTTGAAAAGAATTCTGTATTTTATAAACAGAACGTACTTAATTAGGCAGATAATGAGGACAGAGTGTTGTAGCCATTATGAAATCTCTTATTAGCACATGGCCATAACCTAAAGCGGAGATTTTTCAAAGCTAATTCTGGGAGACAGCCATTACCCCAAAAAGTTAATGAGGTTGGATGTTCCTTTTAACTCACACAAATGCTAATCTAAATCATTCAAGTGGCAAAGTCTGACAAAATAAGCGTGTTGTATTTCTGTGTGAGCAGCAACATAGTGTTAGTAGTTGCTCCCTTCCTCAATAAGCAAAATCCTTTACTGAAGAACTTCAGAGGTCAAATTGCAGCTGTTGTAAACTTGCATAGCTCTGAGTACTTTAAATGTGCTGTACAGCTGGAAGTGCAAGGAGGACAGGCAGAATAGCTAATGAACTTAATCAACTCTGAGGTTACTCTGCTTTCTTCGCTGCTCCTGTGGATGCAGAGCTGGTGTTATTTTACAGGTGTTAACAACAAAGAGCACCCCAGTAACACAAAGTCACTGGTGTTTCTACTCCCCCATGACCTAGACTAGCTCTAGAAAGGGTTAGATGTCCCAGAGGCTTTAAAGTGCTGGAAATAGCAGTGTTCATCACTTCGTGTTGAACACCTGGTTTAAGACAGCTGAATTAGCTGGTCAGGCTCCCTCGCATCCTAGGAAGACTTCCATGAGTAGGTTGCATGTAACATCTCGATTCATACCCAACCAGTCATCCAGCCTTAGTACCTCAAACCAGAGAAGTGTGTTGAAATTTCAGAAAGTCCTCAGTGGGCCTTCAGCTGCTGAAGGTATGGCTGTTCCTGTGGGGCTGAGGATGAAAAACATCACAGAAAAACTGGGTCTCCTTAGCTTCCAGCACCCTTTATACACAACAGTGCTCCCATTTAAATAGAAACCAGGTAGGTTAATTACTTTCAGTAGTCTGTAATTTAGGACAGACATGCTAGCAGCCCTGGCAGCATGTGGTGGTTGCACTAAGACTGAATGAAAAATCCATTTTGTAAAGTCAACAAGGATCTGTAAGCTGCCTGGATAATCACAGCAGGTTTGTGGCACTGAGTAGCCAGCAGTGAGCCAGTCAGCTATGTCTTTGATGGCAGGTTTTCAGTCTGTTTTTTATAACACTGATGGAAAAGGTATTGGCTAAACAACTTTTGTGATTCACGGCAGAAATCAAATTCTAGCATATTACTTTTATATTTTGTCTTCATCATGTAGTCTTTTTTTACTGCTCTTTCCCCAAGGTGACATTTACTGTTCTAAAAATTTGGAAAGAGCTCCGTGATGGTGCAACATCACTAGAACGAAGGGCATGTTCCTTAGGAAAAGCTTTGTTATTGATTATTTGTAATGATACTTCTTTATTATAAACAACTGACGTTTGATACTTATTTTTATTGGTATGTGCCGCAGACTGAAGAGGGGAGATATATTAATTCTATTTCATTTGCAGTGCACGGTTACTTGTGGTGGTGGAATAAGAACTCGTAATGTCACTTGTGCCAAAAATAATGATGAACCATGTGATACTTCCAAGAGACCAAACTCTAAGGCCCTGTGTGGTCTCCAGCAATGTCCTTCTGCTGGAAGATTTCTGATACCCCCCCTGGCACCCAGAAGAGGAAAGATCATAATCAGAAAAACAACTACTAATCCTGAATGGAGTCCTCCTCACAGAATACCCATGCCAAGCCCAAGGTCACATACAACAACAAAAATACCCAAGCCTGAAAGTATAACTCCCTGTTTGCCTACATCCTCTGGTTCGGGTAATGTCTCAGAAAAAGAAGGAACAGCCAACAAAACAGTACAAAATAATTTTTCTGGACCAAGTGATGTTTACCACTATCCGGTTGTTTCTACTGAAAACAGTTCACACCAAAATACTACTTCATGGCCTTTTCATTATAGTTTAAGTACTGAAATTATAAGGCATGCTGAAAATATTCCTGAAAGTGAGTTAGTTTCTACTGTAGAGGGTGAGGTGCGAAGAAGTGAGGACACTCCTGTTTCCTCTTTTACCAGTAGTCCAGAAATAACTTCCAGCTATGATTACTTAACCGAAGAATCTGATGACATTGATGGGTCAGTTGGAGGCAGTGAGAAACCAATTGATCTCCTTTACAGCACAGAGCTCAATCTTGAAATCAGAACCAGGAACACAACCCTAGATACCAGCTCTGCTGTCCTTCAAAATGAGAGTGTGACATCTCAACCTCCCCCAGCATCTCGTCACCAAGAACCTTCTACGGTCCTTCCTGGTAGCAGAACAGCACAAGGGTTGGTATTTCCAACAACAGCAAACTACATCAGTCTGCAAGTTGATGTGCCTGTTGTAGAAGTAACTACCCCACAAGCATCGGTTACAGTAATGCCCACAGTGTTTGGTCATGTACCAAGAGACCAGACTGACAACAGAACAGAAATGAAGCTACCTGACACCATAACCTCCAGCACACAATCGTCAGCTCTTGAGCACGCTCTCAGGAACCAAAGTGCAATATCTGAGGGTGTTTTAACAAATGTCACAGAAACCAGCCACCTAATAACATCCAACAATTTGCCTGGTGACTCCTACTGGATAGTAGGCAACTGGAGTGAGGTAAGTTATTTTTAACTCATAAGAAATGGAGAGTGTGAGCAGGTGTCTGAAACGCTGCTGAGGAAATAAAGCTGCTTGTTTGTCACAATATCTGAAATAAGTATCATACATTTAAATTAAATACTTCTCACACAAAAAAAATGGTAACATAGAGTATCAAGTATTAGATTATTTACATAGAATATGTCTGTGTTTATGGATTCTGCAAAACTATGGATAACTGGACACTGAAATGGTAAGAGAACAGCTGTATCAGCTGAATGTTCACAAGTCTATGGAGCCTGCTGGGATTCATCACAGAGCACAGACAGAGATAGCGGATGTTATGGCAGGACCCCTCTTGATCCTCTACTAGAGGTCTTAGGAGTCTAGGGAGGTCCTTGCTGACTGGAAGCTAGCCAATGTTATTCCAATTTACAAAAATGGTGTGAGGGAAGATCCCACAGACCTATTAGTCTAACTTCAATTCCCGGAAAAATTATGGAGAAGATCATACTGGGTACTGTTGAAAGGCTTTTAGAGAGTAATGCAATCATCAGGCACAGTCAGCATGAGTTCACAAAGGGAGGCCTGTTTAAGTGTTCTGATATCCTTCTATGATAAGTGGATGAAGATCAGGCGGTGGATATAGTTCTTCTGGATATTAGTAAGGCTTTTGATACTGACCTGCACAGCGTCTTTCTGGACGAGCTGTCCAACTGTGTGATGGGCAGGTTCGCGGTGCACTGGGTGAAGAACTGGCTGAAGGGCAGGGCTCAAAGTGTTGTAGTGAATGGGGCTACATCTGGCTGGAGACCAGCCACCAGTGGTGTTCCTCACGGTTTAATTCTACAGCCAGTTCTGTTCAATATAGTTATCAACGATCTGAATGCAGAAGTTAGATGTACCATAAGGAAGTCTGCTGATGACACTGAACTGGGAGGTGCTGTTGACTCCTGAGGGACATGAGGCCTTGCAGGTGGATCTAGGTAGACTGGAGCACTGGGCAATGATTAATGGGATGAAATTTAAAAAGTCCAAATGCCACATTCCACACCTGGGATGGAGTAATGCCAGATGTAAGTATAGATTGGGAGAGGAGTGGCTGGAGAGCAGCCCTGCCGGAAGGGATCTGGGGGTGCTGGTTGACAGCAGCCCCATGTGAGCCAGCAGTGTGCCCTGGCAGCCGAGAGGGCAAACCGCGTCTCGGGGTGCATCAGACACAGCGCAACCAGCCCGTCAAAAGAGGGGATTATCCCGCTGCATTCAGCATTGGTGCGGCCTCACCTCGAGCGCTGTGTGCAGTTCTGGCACAAGTGTGAAAGCAGAAGTTAAGAAGGATGTGAAGATCCCTGGACACATCCAGAGGAGGGCAACAAAGCTGGTGAAAGGGCTGGAAGGCAGGTCCTGTGGAGAGCAGCTGAAGACTTTGGGCTTATCTAGTTTGGAGAACAGAAGACTGTGACCTTGTTGCTTTCTACAGCTTCTGAGGAGGGGACGTGGAGAGGAAGGGGCTGAGCTCTTCTCCCTGGTACCCAGTGACAGGGCGCGTGGGAATGGTTCAAAGCTGCATCAGGGGAGGTTTAGACTGGACGTTAGGAAGAATTTCTTTACCCAGAGAGTGGTCACACACTGGTACAGGCTTCCTAGAGAGGTCGTCGATGCCCCAAGCCTGTCAGTCCTTAAGAGGCGTTTGGACAGTGTCCTTAATAATATGTCCTTTAACTTTTGGCCAGCCCTGAATTGCTCATGTAGTTGGACTAGATGATCATTGTAGGTCCCTTCCAACTGAAATTTCTATTCTATTTGTATTGTATGACTCTTCCAGGGGCATAACATTCAGGTTTGACTATAACCAGAAATACCGCAAGAGTTTTGTTTTAGAGCACAGAAAAAAAATGAGCTATTAGGTGAATCTGGAGACACCAAATGAATATGCGTGTATTTCCAAATAAGTACATAACACAAGTTAGCTATAGCTATAACCTTCACTTACGTATAATTTCTCTCTAAATTATGCACATTTTCTAACTTAGTATGTGACCAGGGTCATGTAGGTAGGCTAGCTTTATTACTATATAAAGCACATTAATACCATGGATACTTAAACATATTTTCAGGTGGCTATTAGCATAAGAGATTTTTGTCGTGCAGTTCTATCTCATCCCACCATCAGTGTTTGTATCCACCATTAAGCAAATGCCTCCAAAACTCAAAGCAGCATTCAGCCTGGTAAAACCAGTTTGAATCTACAAAGTAAAGGTATGAATATTAGTCCAAAGTTAAACTGGTATATCCAGGGTTCATAATTTGTCCAGCACATGTTCATGGGGAGACATTGTAATGTGTATTTCTGCATCTCTGAAGTTTAGGTGATTGTGTATTGGAACAGGGTTGTAGCAGTGGTAGAATAAAAGTATTTTTGTCTGGTTGGCATAGAAATTAAAATCATCAGGCCAGTGGTTGTGATTGTACAGTATTCTTTGGATACAGCAGCTGATAATTACAGTGTTATACTATGTCTTGTTTGAATGTAGAAATGGACAGTTGTTATCTGCCTTAATGGCTGTGCCAAAATTAACTGTAGAAATTAAAAAGGTAATGAAATTCAATCAGAACAAGTGTAAACATCCTGTAATACTCACTTTCCAAAGTGCTGTCTTTCTGATTGACTAAAATGAAACAAGTACAGCTTACAGGGAGTTTGAAAACTCTTTTGAGGTGTAAAGCATTTGGAACATGCTTGGTCTGAGAGGTGATGACTTGTCCCAGTTTCCCTGATCCTTGGTCATTACTGAATGGTTATAATACTTCTACTTTCTGTGCAGGAGCAATATAGATTGCAAAGTTTTCTGTGGCCTTAGAAAAGTCCTTACAATTTTTTGTGTATTGCTATTGACTTTCCTTTACCAATACCCAGCACCAAGCTTTTTGACAGTCAGGTTTCTGTGCTGTTGCCGTGCTGTGTGCTGAGACAGTAGTTACTGTGCGGTCAGGGCTGGTGAGGGGCAGCCACCCAATTCTAGCAACTGTCATAAGACAATATAGTTATCAGGGGCCCTACTCACATTTTACAAACTTCTATTTGATATCTTTCCCACTGTAAAATTTTATTTTTATGTAAACAGAGTTCTTTTCATGCTAATGGATGTTATCTTCTTCAAGTCAAGATACCTAGGGTGAGACACTTTGGTGTCTGAACAAGTTACCTCATTTTTCTGATGGCCTTTTTTAATCAAGCTAATCAGTACAGCCAAGGGTCCAGATCTGGAAACCTCCTTGTGCTGCTTTGCCTCTGTGTCTCTGTATTGATGGAGAAGGCTATCAAAGGTCTGTGTCTCTGTACCTGTTTGCTCTCAGGGCTGCCTGGTATGATGCAAATTGATGGGAATGCAGAAATGTAGGGCTAAAAAAGGACAGCAAGAGATGACTTAGTGTATCTAATGGCAGTGGAGTTAAAGCACAGCTAGATCACCAGGATCCTTTTGGTGCCCTCTGTCTGGATGCAACCAGAGGGTAGGACCCGCTCTGTCACCACCACATCAGCAGTTGTTCAAGACATGCGCTCTTAATGGCTGTCTGAAGTTTCATCTTGTGCCTTCCCATGGCCAGGTGAGAATGGCTTTAGCTCCCCATGTTCAAGTGGAACAAGTGAAGCATATGCTCCTGCACATGCCCAAAGACCTGCATTTAGATCTGCTTGGGTGAAAGAGCCTACAAGAGAAAGTCCAGGCAAAGGTTGTTCTCCCAAACAGAAGTCTGTAATACAGAGATGCTACAGTATGTCCTAGTCTACCTCTGTTAGAAATATTTTCCGTATACATAACCAACATCTTCTGTACTGAAAATGAAGATTCTATTTTTTATGTGCAGGCCATGGAAGATAGTTGTCTTCTTAATAACTGTTTTGGTGTCTGATTTCTAAACAAAACAGTCTGGTTCTTTTCAGATTTTCCTTGTGTTTTCTAAATATCTGGTGACTGGACTTGCTTCAGTTTCATCATATATTTCTTCATCAGTGATGTTCATTATGGCCCCAGTTGACACCTGGCAAATAAAATGGAATAATTGTTATCACTTTATATATGACCCTCTTTATGAATGTGGGGATGGGAATTGTCTTGTTCTGTAACCATCCCACTTTGGTTTATTCAGTTTGTGGTCCATTGTAAACTCTGGATCCCATAATACGGTATTTCTAGATCAGCAGATATTCTCAGTTTTGTTTGGGGGTATGCGTGTGTGTATATATATATGTCTGTATGTATAAAAAGTTCTCCCTAAATGTAGTATTTTGCATATATTTTTGAATTTCAGGTTACTGTTTTCTTACAATTTTTGAACTTGGCAGGATGTTTTTGAATTCAGATTGCAACATTCCTGCCAACTCTTGGCATCATCTGCAAATGTTATAAGTGCATGCTGGCTTTCATTGTTCAATTAGTTAATGAAAATACTGAAGAGAGCTTGGCTCTGAACAGAGTCCTGCAGGACCGTATTTGAAATGACTTTTCATTTTGACACTCAGTCACTGAGGACCACTTCATTACAGTTTTTCGGTTAGCTGTGCACTTGAGCAATCTTATAATTGTTTCACCTAAACCATATTTCCATCATTTGCTAAAATGTGAGATCATCTCAAAATGCATCACATCAGCTGGCCCTCTATTTTCATTAAGTGAGGAAACCCTGTCAGAAAAAAGATATTAGATTGACTTGAATAATTTGTTCTAGATAGGTCCGTATTTTATTGCTTTATGATCTTTGTTAGTATTTACCATTTTGATCTTGATTGTTTAATAATTTGCTTTTGTATCTTGTTATGAAGGTTAGGTGAAGTGTTCCCTTAAGATCCACCTTTTTCTTTTCCTAAAGATACAGAACAGTGTTCTTCTCTAATCCTCTGGGACTTTCTCAATCTATTCTAAAAAATAAGTCTCAACAGTTCAAAGATTATTCAAGAACACTTGAATGAATATTGAGGTAAGGTCAATACATTCAGTTTCACAGAGCTGATTATACCAATTTAAGGATACTTAATGCATCTAACTTTACTATTATTTAATGTTTTAGTAATCTTTTTCTATTCTCATTAAAGCTATTCTTTCTTGTTAAAATTAACTTTATGTGAAGTCTGGCACATTTAACTTTTTTTTTCAATTTTGAAGAAGAAAAGGTGGTGAAAAAGAGAATTTGTGGAATCTCTGTCCTTGGAGATGTTTTGAAGCCATCTGGACAAGACTCTAGGTGGCCCTGCTTGAGCAGGGAGGGGAGGACAAGATGACATCCAGAAGTCCTTTCCAAACTCAACCATTCTGTAAACAAGTCAGCTCTTGTCTTTCTCACAAAATAAAGATTTTTGTCTTCCCTCCCACACTTTGATTCTAACATTCACAGAACCTTTTCTTATTGTTCATAACTTTTAAATCATTTTTCGTCTACAATTTTCTGACTTTATTTTTGCTCTTTCTATTTACCTGTGCTTAGTAAAACTTTGTGCCTGTTTTTAGATGGCATCTCTCCAAGGCATTGATATTTCAAGACCACTCCATCTACCTAGATAAATCTATCGCTGTGCTCTCCGTTTTTCTCTTTTAGTGACTCAAAGTCAGTAACCCTGCCTCTTAACTCTTCCTGATCTTCAGAGCAAGTATATCCTCCAGTCATCCTCCTTTATGGAATATGAAACCATGGTCAAGAAAGCTGAAGCTTTCTCCCAGTGTTATTTACAGCATGACGCCTTCTCTCTTGTCTCTAAACCTGCACACAACATTTTTTGAAAGAATCCTACTGTGTTTCACATCCATCAAAAAGGAACATAAAGTTTGTACGTGTGATCTGCCCAGCATCATCCCTGAAGCTTGAATGCTGAGAATGGGGCTTCGGTCAAAGACTAAACAGCCCTTCAATAAAGTCTTGTTGTCAGACAGGGTTTGGGGGAGCCATCAGACAGCCAGCAGCCAAGGCAGGAACAGTCTGTCTTCTTGAATAGACAAGTTGTCTTGGATATGTATGTGACTGTGCACAACTGAAGAGTGGTATGCAGTCCCCCTTAGCAGTATCTTTGTGGCCTCTTGGACAGATGTCCCGGGAATCTCGGAAGCTGAAGATGGCATGCTGCAGAGGGCTTGCAGATTCACACTTTTCATAATGTGCCATTTTTAGAAAATTCTTTCTCGTGACGATTAACCATTTTTCCATTTCTCTGATTGAATCTGGTAACAGGTCTGCGTCTTCAATGGTCTTTTTTTTCCTGCCTTAGCTTCAGCTTTCCAAGGACACTTAGTCAGCTTTCCCTGTTTTAACTCTCCCAGTTTTGTTTAGGTAGTTCAAACCACACAACAGCAGTAGCTGTCTTCATTATTATTCTGGTTTAATCCAGGATTATATATGTTGTTTGTCATGCCAGATACGGGCTCCTTGGCGTGTGTTGAATTTGGCTCTACATGTAGAGTTTACTGTTCCTCCTTTTTAAATGGAGAAAAGGGTAAACGGGTGTCTTCAGCCACTTTTCCCCTCTTCCTGCTTCAGAATATAATGATAGTGACTTTTTTAGTGAAGAGAGTGCACTCTTGGGATCTGGACTGGCATTGTCAATGTTTTCTTACCTCAGACACTAAAATCCTCCCAAATGTTAGAAACACTTAGCCACTCTCTGAATTCTTACTTTCAAGAATCCTTTTCCTGCACACTTTTCCCAAGAGTCTCACACAATTTATTTCAGCTTTTCAGCATCATGCACTCAATTTGCTGAATATCTCATCAACTGTATTAGGGATGGAGAGGGAATAGTGATGAAAATTGGATGCAATGACATTTTGCTTTGGATCCCCGAAGATCACAGAAGGAAACAGTGGAACAGCTGGTACAGATATAGAGTGTTTCAGTAAGCAGCAGTTTGCATGGTATAAATCAGAATTGGTATTTTCTTGACAAAGCAACAAAAAGCCCTCTTTCAGAATCTTACATAAGATTTAGGTGAATTTGAAATCTTCCTTGGGGCATCTCAGATAACCTAGGTCATCTAAAATGGCTCTAGATACTTATTTCAGGTTCCTGGATTGTTTCTGGAATGATTACTAATGTTGAGTTTGCCCTTGGGCTTTCCTCTCACCCTTGTGCAGTGCTCTACCACCTGTGGAATAGGAGCTTTCTGGAGACATGTGGAATGCAGCAGCGGGAACACATCTCATTGTCAGCACACAAAAAAGCCTGATCCTGCAAGAAAATGTTATCTCCGCCCATGCGCTAGCTGGAAAACAGGAAATTGGAGCAAGGTAACTTCATTCATAGCTGTGTGCAAACAGTAAAGTTGCTAACTTAAAAAGGGAGTTCTAAATACTTAATTTTAAAAATAATTATTTACTCAGTGAATGCATACATGATTTCCAGTTGACCATTCAGCACTAATTTACTAATTTCCTGAGTAAGTTATTTATGGAAACGCATCTGCTGTGACTTTTGTTCTTCCTGTGTGGGGGTCATGCTCATTAACTCTTGCATCTAGAGCTAAAGCAGGGCTCACCATCCATATTCTGTGGAGGTCCTAGGGCAAAGCTCTGCATATTTGCATGTGGCTTCTTTTTGATCTCTGCCTCCAAAGGATTATCCGAATTTTAAAAAGCAAGTGGTAATTTGGGAGAGGAAGTTGGCATGTTCCTATTCACTCTTGTCAGTGTGTATTCATCTCTTACATGATATGGTCTGTTCACCATTCATGTAACCTCTTAAGTTTTACATTACAAAAACTAAAGAAAATATACTGGGGAGAATGCCTGTTATGTCTAGGTTCTTATTTGGTCCTAGTTATGTGCGCAAACCTGGTCAAGGCACAGTGGAGTGTCCAAGGTGGTAAGCGGAACCTGGGAAATTGCGTTTGAGTTCTTTTTTAGTATTGTGAGATGTGTGATGAACACCTGGAAGGACTTTGGTGACTTCTTGACAGTTCTTACATTTTGTCTTCATGCTGTCTAAAATTGGGGCTTCAAACAGCGGGTTATTTTTGAAGACTCAAAGGCGAAAAACTACAAAATTCTATTTGAAATAGCGTTGATTTAATAAAGAAAAAGATAGATCTCTCAAGCTTTCTCAGTATGGATCATTTTTGCAGACAATGTTGTTGCCATTGGACTAGAGGGCAGATTCATACAAAGAAGAGTCTGCAGGAAAGGTTATAGTTACAAAACCTGCATTATATTATTGGGCTCTTTGACATAGAATTGCTTTGTACATGAAATACATGCCTGTTTAGAAAGTCCAGGCAAGGCCAAGACATTACATAACCACGTTTAAGCCTTCGAAATTAATTTTAAATGATATGTAGACATTCTGCAGTCCCAGTTGCAGGAGGACATTTTTCACCTTCACTTTTTCTTCATAAATGTTATTGCTCTTGCAACAAGTGGATGATAGTTATGTCACAGAAAATAGCTAGAAATCAGGTTTAATGATAAAATATTACGGGGAAATAAATGTTTTAAAGTGTCAGATCAATTGTGAGGTCAGTTTGAGACAAAAGGCTTTTCCTAGCAGATTTCTGTTGTATTAGCTACCCTTATTTTCCAGCAATTGAACTATACCAACATAATTACGATTTTATATATAAAAAAGGCTATTTTTCTTTGCTTTTGCAAGGAGCGATTGTTTTTCTCATTACTTGTTTAAAACATTTTCAAGACACCTTAGCACAACAAGATGGCTACATTCCCCGGCTCATGTAGTAAAGCTTTCTCTGTTCCTTTACTGTCATCTAACTCTTCCCTTCCCCTAAAAGAAAGGTGCTTCAGACTCGATCTTACAGTCTGAGTTTAATACCAGATATAATTTGCATGTATTTTGGGGCTGCGTGTACTCAGTTCCTTGCACAGTCACTTCTGTCCGTTTTTTTTATCCAGAGGGACAGAAAATTCTGTGAACAAGAGTATGGATGCCCCTTCCATCCATCCTTCAGCTCCCAGGGAAAGTATTATATTCAGGTTCCTTGTTCAACTGAAGAATGCTTATTTATGCAAAGGAGAACAGCATCAGTTCGTATATTGCATCATGACAGTAAAGATGAAAGCTGATCTGAGGTTGTTCGGTGGTGTAGGCAGAATTTCCTTTAGATCTGGATGAAGACAAAATAATTAAACATATATTTGTCCTTATCCTTGGGGTAGTAAATTCAGTTCTTCCCCAGCAGCAGGAGAGGTCCTGGGCTTTGGTATGTCAGGACAGAACCTGATGTTGCTGCATGAGGCCTTGGAGCAAGCTTTGGGAAGAAATAGGAGACTGGAAGGGCTCGCTTGACTCACCAGTAGTGCTCCAAGCTGAGAAGTGATTTCACAGGCTGTGAGTGAGGCTTAGGGTGTCTCTCTCTTCTCTCCTATTCTCTCACGCCCAGGCTGCTCCTGGGGTATGGACCCGCCATGGTGCCATGGAGGAGCAAGGAGGGTGCGGGTGGGAACTGCTACTATGGGATGAGTCCATCATCTCCCAGTGGTATCAGCAGCAACTCAAGTCTATCGGCTAAGATGAGGAGCAGTTTTGCCAGCCTGAGCAATCTGCTGCCATGGATACCTACCCTTCCATGGCTGAACACAAAATCAAACCACACANCTACATATAGCATTCGCTTTTTGTATTTATTGCATTATGACTCCTTCACTATGACATTTTTTGAAATAGCTGGCAAGATTTCCTAATTAAATATGCACCCATGTTATTAATGGATATTTCAGCAAAGAAAGGGAAATATTTATATGGCTTGTTCCGATT
>VZSZ01010368.1:590317-608057 GCA_013398815.1 Ibidorhyncha struthersii
TGCTATGATGAAAACCGCATTTTTTAAGCCTAACAACAGATTGTTGTTACGGTAACCTGGAAATTTCCTCGGTGAGTGAGGATGCTCAAAGCTCAAGCCTCTCCTCCTCCTCCTCTGCAACCAGGGAAGGGACAGCCCCTCAGTGGAGCATCATTTGAAGATGTGCCCCTTTCTGTTTTCTGTACAGTGCTCTGCTAACTGCAATGGTGGTTTCAAGACCCGAGATGTTCACTGCATTGATGTTCGTGAAAAGCGACTTCTCAGGCCTTTTCATTGCCAATTACTCGGATATAAACCACAACTCAGCACTAGTTGTAACATGGAGCCTTGCTTGCAGTGGCATGTGGAGCCCTGGAATGAGGTATTGTTCTTTAAAAGAAGCTTTGGGATTGAGCAGTTAGCTGTGAATTAACAGTGACTGTTAGATCCCATGCTGTTAGGTAAACTTTTGCTCAAAGGAGGACATGCAGCCAGTACTACTCAGAGGCTCTACAGTCCTTGTGTATGGTTACAGCAAAAATTATCACTGACATTCGTAAGACTTCCCAAAATCATTCCTAAGATTGCATGTGATACAGAGGCAGAGCTGTCAATTACCGTACCGTGAAACAGAGAAGCAGATGGCCTGGGAGATTTGTTTTAGCTATCCTATTGGATCAGTAAATGTGATTAATTCACACGGATCCCTTTTGCTGCCATTTTAATGTTGCTTTCTCATTATGATTAACTTAGACTTCTCCTTTACATTTTTATGCTGGAATTTTATGGGGCCAGGGACAGAGGTCAGACATAAGATAAATCTGACTTTTGAGGCACTTTGTAATACAAATCTGTGCCAACAAACTTTCATAGGCAGCCAGGGACATATTTATGTCAGCTAAAGCACGTGGTCTGATTACATTTCAGTGTTTACTCCCACTAAAAGCAGCTTTGGAGAAAGAGCCACAATGATTGCAGCAGTGTGGACCTGATGCTTTTGGATTTCAAAGGAGGTGATCACATTGATTCTTTACAGATCACTGTAAGGAAGCACGGTCACACCTGGAATAAGGAGGAGGCCTGTGCACAATACATGGGTTTCCTGCCAGAGCTGTCAGCAAGGGTTGAAAAATAAGAGTAGCCAAATGATTGCGCTCGTTTGCCACTTAAAATATCTTGTAAAACCATTTGTCCAACCCTGGCAGTTGTCTTCTTGCTGAGGATACTGGATAGGGTTGTACTAAAAAGGTTCATTTATCAGCTGTCAGCTCAGGTCCTCTGTCCATAGGGATGCCATTCCTCATAGGACTGGAACAATGCATTATTATTTGGTGCCTTATTTCATGTCAGAGTACAAAATCTTTGGTGTATTTCAAGGCTCTACTGCAGACCTAGTGAATAGTAGTAAAAATCAGTCGATAAGTAATAACAGACTAATAGAATGTGGACCAAAAAGTGTTTAAAAAATAACCTGGGTCACTGTCTTTGTATGAAGCTTTTATTGCCAAATAGTTAATTTATTGTATGCATTGGTTGAATTTTAATGTCCCCAACTGCCTCATAAAAATGAGATGCTGCATCTCACAAACTTCTAGTGTCTTCAATAAATAGGGCAGATGAATCCTGTAGACATGTGACTTCCAATCTCATTCCTATTCGGGAAGTTACTGTTGCTGGTGACACTGCATGAGCAGTTCTGTGTTGCCTGTTTATGTTGCCAGTTTATTGCTTGTCCTATATTCCTTGCCTTAATACATGTCAGGAGCAGCTTTATACCAAGTATTTTTGACCAATAATCTCTTCTTACCTGTCTCTTTCCAAGCATACAATGAAATAAATGCCTTGGTGCAGAGATTTTCTTCATACCTGGACTGTAAGACTTGGTATGTAGGCTACCCGGCATATCTTTCTAAATTACGTGGGTCAGTGACGTGCTTTGTGTTACCTGTGGCTCCACATTTCTAAATGAAGAACATTTCCTACTGTCCTTGTGGTCTCTGTCTGGGTTCTCATCCATTCCCACTTCTCTCCTCATGGGTCTGTGCACCTCTTTTGTTAGTGTTCGAGAACATGTGGTGGTGGCCAGCAAAAGCGACATATCTACTGCCCAGAAGGAGGCTACTGTGACTGGACAAAAAGACCTAATGCCATTGTATCGTGTAACAGGCAACCTTGTACGCAGTGGATTAACCAGGCATGGGGCCCGGTAGGATTCAGTTCTTTTTTCGTTTATTTGTTGTCATGAGTTCACCATATTTGGTCATATTATCCACTTGAACTTCAGTGTCTATGGCAAGTATAGTTTCTTACGCAGAGCTGGAGCTATGAAGGAGGATCTTTTGGAAATACTACTAAACATTTCAGAGCCAGCCCATCTTATTTCCTTCAGGTGAAAAACATCTGTTGCTGCATTAGATGTTGGATGGAGAGCTGGTTTTATTTTTTCCTTTTCTGATAAAAAAGGAGTTACCATTGACTTTCTTCCATTACACATTTGAAATTTTCCACTAGAAGAGGCTACTGGGTAGTAAATTGAACCATGTTCAGTTAGATATAGAATAAGGTAACATTTCAAGAGGATGACGGAACAGAGCATCTTTAGAGAGGGAGGGAAAAGCCTGAATTGCTAATAGAAGTCCCTGATACACACCTAGCTGAATCCTTCCAAGTACAACCAGGCTGTTTGATCTGTCTGTTTCCAGAGCCTCTCCAGTCATTGTAATGTTTTACCATTTGAGACTATTTGGCAGGGGGGTGACCCTTAAAGCAACTTTGTGGAATATTGGACTTGCCACATAAACTAAATTCTGAATTTTGACCAATAGGCCTCTAGTTTGGCTTCTGGAAATGTAATTGACAAATACGGGGTGCATCTTTGGGCAACCTCCCAGTATTTGCAATTCATGTTTAGTTGAAAGAAACTGGTATATCTAATAAAACTTTCCCTCCAGTTTCCTTAATAAACCTATTTATAAGTTACAAACAGTCCTCACAGCAGAAGAGAACATTGAAAGAACACCAAAAGCCAGGAGCCACAAATAAGAAAATAATGGCAAGTCATTTAACCCAGAAAATGTAATGAGTTGTTTGTGACATAAAGCCATTAGATGGGATATGAGTATAGTCTAATGTAGAGTTAGTGTAACTCTTAACAAATATGGAAGTGAAAATGTTAGGACATGCATAAAATAAGCAACTGAATACCAAAGCGTATAGCAGCTATTTTACTGATTTATTAATCACATCTATTTTACTTTATAAAAACCTATTTTAAACATTCATCTAAACTTGCTGCAAGAGTACCTAAGATCTTTTAATCTGTGTCACGCCAGTAATATTGTCTTATGCACAGAGATGTACATTAGAGAGAGGATAATTTGCAGAAAAATTAAAGAGGTGCCGGTCTTGTCTTCATGTCTTGCCCTTCATTAACCAGCATTCTCTATATATTGAAGTATTTATCTTGCTGGCCACTGTTCACCTGAAGAGAAAAAGAATTTAAAATTAACTGGAGTTTTCAGATGCTCTGGGATGTCAGAAGAATTAAGTATGTTTACAGAATTGTACAGGAAAATGTTTTGAAAATGTTCTTTTATGGCCATCTTTGTGCAGCCAGAACAAGCAGCTGGCAGTTGTTTTGTGGTCGTAAAGAAAGGGTAACCACAGTGTAAATGTCACTGAAGAAAAAACATCTCACTGAGCTTGTTTTAAACCTTCAGCTCGGTCATTTCTAGACCTAACATTGCAATTGATTATTCATGTTTAGTTTAAATGGTGAGAAAACACAGGAAACAGAAAATGTCAGTGTGCAGTACTAATTTGGATTACTACTCTCTTACTTTGTAGGACTGGCATTTCAGGTCATCCTCATCCTCCTTTGTAGAAAACAGTCATCTCACCCTGCTTACACATTCCAAGATGCTGTATTTGTACTATTTACCCCTCTAATGCATCGTGCCAAATCTGGCCACAATGAACCATGGAGCTGTCTGGATGAATAATACAGTACACAAAGTACTTTCATGTCATTGGTTCTGAATTGTATGGCATTTTTAGCTTCCTGTCACATTACAGCTCAAATATTGGCATATTACACAATTTCCATGTAAAAGACTTCTATATATGTTAAAATTACTCTCTTTCAGTGCACCGTTTCTTGCGGAGGGGGCACTCAGCAAAGAACTGTGAAGTGCACGAATACAGAAACTAATGAAACTGAAGATGACAGTATGTGTGTGGATAAACTTAAACCCATGGAGTATCAGAAATGCAATCTGCAAGAGTGCAGGAAGAGTACAGGTACGGTAATACACCTGCATCAGAAGGTTTCCAAAAAGCTTTTCATTTGTCCTGAGATTCTGCAAAAACTGGGAGCTGACCCAATTTATCAGCTTGTTGTGAATACTGCAGGCTCAGTAATTATAGGTCAGCCTAACCTGCTACTGCTCGGCTGCACTGTTGGCAGAATCACTTTGTCATGTTCTCCAGCCCTACTGGCCTCGTGTTGCCATGATGGGGAATGCAGTTCTCTGAGCACACATTCTTAATTTACCATGCCACAACTAAATAAATAGGTCTGCTTGTATTGACCTGTTTTAGGTAACTCAGAGGCTGCTCTGAGGGCTGTGGAAGGACATGCTGTGAGTCCAAACAGAGGTCATTTCTTAAGACAGATACCCCTATGGGAACCGCAAATTCTGAACTGGGAGGGCAAGCAAGCAAAGCGATGCAGACACTGTAAGAAGAATCTGACTGGCAGCGAACCCAGATACAGTCTTGGCACTACAAATTCAGTGTCCCACAGGGTGAGACTGTTTCCAAAATGAAGAGGTGGAGAGAAGTCCTCTTGTGACTCCGAGTGTCCTGTACCTCTCTCCTTCAAGGGCCCAGGAGCCCAGTTGTGTAGATGGTTAATAACCCAGAATAGAAGTGGCAGGGGAGTGAGGAAACTTACAGAAGGGCGTCTTTATCTGTAGTCTGTGTACTGAAGTATCCAGCAGCTACCCTCAGGTAAGAGCAGCGACAGCTCGGAGCCCTTCTGGAAGACCCTTCAAAGGCCCTTTGGAGGAGGATTCTTCCCTATTAGCAACTCAGTGGTAAGGGTCCAATCTGGCAACGAGACAAGAGGTTGACTCCTGAGGGCAGTGCAGATCTGTCATACACTTGAGAGTGATGCATCACTCCTGCTATTCAAAGATTTTCAGTACATATATTGCCCCAGGGTTGAATTGGTCTGCTTATCTCCTGTCCCTCTCATGCTCAGAAAGACAGGCTCAGATAAATACTGTCTACACAGATTGGTAATAGTTATTTCTGTAAATAAGAAGTGACCTACTGGGTAGATCAGTGGTCCATGCAACCCAATATTGTGTCTCCAACAATGCATTAGAAGATGCTGCTTAGGGAGAATACAGGAGTTTAGTCCTTCCTGTGATTTGTTCCCATGGTATTCATCCAGCATTCCCAACTGACGTATTAAGACTATTAAAGGCACACCTTTCAGTGCCTTTTAGTTTAAATTTATGGGACTTTTTCCATTAATATGTTGCATCACTTTTGACCCTGCGATGCTGTCTGCTTCCACCCTCTCTTGTGGCAGCAAGTTCCAGAGATTCACAGCCAGCTGTGAAAAGAAGTGCTTTCATCTGTTTTAAGCTACCTTTATACTAGTTTCATTGAGTTTTCTTAATTCTAGTATTGAGGGATTTGCTGAATGACAGCCTTGCTTTCAGCTAATCCACCACCTTCCTGCTTTTGTAAACCTTGACTCTCCCCCTAGCCATCTCTTCTCACAGCTGAGGACTCAGAATTTGTAGTATCTGACTAAATCTGACACACCTCAGTTTATTAAAGCTACCACATTATCAGCACCATAATGCATACTATACCAGTCCCTGGCTTATTCTGGTGCTGCAGAAACTGAAGTGTAGTCAAGCTGAACGCATAGTTGCTTGTGCCTTGTATATGCTCTTCTGCCTGCCCTGCACGGCTCTGCAGCACGCTGCCAGCCCATTGCGCTTGTCTTAAATGCACTATTACAAGCATGCAAAAGTACCAGGCTCGCAAATCATTGTCGGTAGACTTTATCTGACACTTCTTAAAAGCAGAAACATTGAAGTGAAAAACATAGATCAGGTATGTCTGCTGCAAAAGTAAAGCATCACTGAACAGTAATAACAGACTGCTGTATTTTCCAAGACAGAAGGTCATGTGAAATTTAATAGGACCTGTTCACTTAAAAGTCCTAAAAATTCAGGGGGATGAAGCTGACCCATAACACAAAGGAAGAGAAAGCCATCATAAATAAGAGACTTAACAGGCATGACTGTCTGTCATAAAGCATTAAAATTCTAGAAATACAGATGATTTGTTAGCAAAATGTAGCTAATTCTTCTCATCTTCTCCACTATAGGGCTACCCTGCAGCAAAGACCAGCTGTCGGTTCACTTCTGCCAGAGGCTGAAAGGCATTGGCAAGTGCTTGCTGCCGTCAATACAGACTCAGTGCTGCTTCACGTGTAGTCAGCTCCGAATTCGTAACAAAGCAAGATATTGGGATCAGCAAGGCCTCAAACAACAAAATCACATAAAATCTAGAAGAAAATCACCTCAAAACCAAAAAAATAACAACCAAGCTGCTCGGCACTAGCTGTTTTCTATCTAGTTGCTTTGAGTAGGGCTTCTGTTTACAGGTTTTATGTTTCTTCTTCTTTTTCTGAACCATCCAACGTAAATGCATATCTGTGATCAAAACTGGGAAAATGCATCCCTTAGGGTTATCAGTCCTAATTTACTGCTTCAAATTTTTCTCTGTAATAGTCCAAAATTTGTAACATAATTTGCAATGTACCAGCAGCTAGTGCTTCTTAGGCATGCATAGAGGCTAGAAACAAGCTTGCAAGATTTTTTTTTATTTCTTAAATGAATGTTTTACTTGTTCTTTCTTCCATCTCTTTTCTGAAACCCGTTTGAAGTAGCAGCACCACTTACTCGAGAGTGCCGAGTGAAGGCAGCCAACAGAGCAGCAGACACAGACCTGTGCTGTGGGCCAGGTCCCTCTATGCTCTCTCACTTTTTTTGGTTTTAGGAATCAAGGTGAAGTGGCAGTGTTTCTCTAAATTGTTTGCTCACTTCATAAATTTAAAAGCAGCATTTTACAATAACTGATTATGATATGCGGGCCGAATCAAAACATTTGGTTTTTCAAAAGAAAAAATGTTCATTTAGTACTTGACTGAACCTCTAAAGGATACCTCAGCAATAGCCTGTCCTGGGCAGTTTTCTTCTGCTTCAGATGTCTTGGTGTAACCTGAAAACCCCACCAAATATGGGATGTTAAGTTCCCAAATAGGTTTTAAGCAACATTTCTTGGTACCGTGAAAGCAAAGCTGTTTGCACGTACCACCTTAATAGATTGATTGTAATTCACACCAATATTCAGTGATCAAGGTATCGTTTAATCCAGTCTGTCCCAGTAGAGTGTAAGCCCACATCCACAAGAGTACTCTATCACTTCACTCACAGCAAACCTTTCACCCCATGCAAATCCTTGATCATAGTGAGGGTGAGGGCACCTGGGACGGGAGCCTGAGGCCCAGAGTATCTGTGTAGCTCTAGCCCTCAGGCATTAGGAGAGCACTGGCCAAATAGCATATTTGCTTTGCTATTGAAGAAAATGGCAGAACAAACTTTAGGGAGACCAGACCGGACCCTTTGAAGCAAAGCTGGGCATTTTCAAAAGAGCTGGATGGAGTCTGACATTTAGATTCCTTTGAAGTTCAGTAGGATTTGGACACCTTGGTTCTTCGTGCTCTTTTGAAAATCTCAGATTTACTCCCTAGCTACCTTGGCAATTTGAGATTGTAATACAGGAAAATGTCACATTTTATGCAGTGTAGAGTGAGACACCCATGAATCCGAATGTCACTATGGTTACAGAGCTATGCCTAGCAATAGCCCTATTTCTAGACAGACCTTTATGAAAGTTAATAGAAATATTGGGCCTGGCTATAATGTATTAACCTAACGGTGGCCACAGGTCTAATTGTCCTTTTTCATAGGTTTTTGACCTTTGGCTAAGGGCTTACTTCACTTGAAGTCTCTGGGAGTTCAGGATATGCAGCATGGTAAGGTTACATTTATTAACCTCTGTGATGGCAACATAACCCCAGTTAGAGGTGCTGATAAAACTTAAAATCCACTGTTAAGAATATGGTGCTAGTATAACAGACATGGGGGATGACTTACAATGGTGCATGTGCATGCATGTATGTACATAGCATACATGCACATACTCTTAAAATAATACGTCTATGGTGTTGCTGGCCAGTGCCAGACGTATTGCTTTTTAAGTTTCACAGTGTGCTTATGTCCTTCTGAGGTCCTGAATGGCTGCTTGACCCTTTGAGCAATAGAAATCAGGGCAGTTCTTATTCCACTGGACGCAGAAATATTGAATCATGTGAAGGGGTGGAGGTGTCCCATCTGATTCAGGAAGCATTTAGGCAGGGCTTGGTGTCAGGCTCCATTGCGTAGAGCAGAGCCTGTGTTGCTACGTCCAAGGCAGTTCTCTGATGGCCAACCAGCCTAGACTGATGGTTAGTGCAGATGCTTCTGATGTTCCCAGAAGAATCTTCTAGGATTTGGGCAAGACAGTTAGATTCACTTCAGAGTCAGACTCTTCTGTGCTCAGAGGTACCCGCAATGTTTTATCCACAGAGGTCAGCAGAAGTGGGCTATCCCATACAAGAAAGGAGCTGACTGAGTGGATATAGTGCAGGTGGGAGAAAAAGTGTCTGGGAGGGTTGTCCCTTCCAGGGCTCCTTATGGCTAGTGTGGAATAAAACCATTTCTGGCTTCATTGTTTTCTTCAGGGAGCTGTAATTTCATTTGAAATGGATAAAAGTGAATTTATATTATGAAGTGAAATTATATTATGGACATTAATCAAAATAATCTTTCTACCCAGGGAAGCACAGTCATCACTGTTGCTCAGCTTAAAACTTTAGGGAAAAGGCTGTGACAACAACGTGAACTGTTTTAAGAGAGCAGTGCCACTGCTGTATTTTACACAAGTTCTTACATCGCACTCATCAGCCTCATATCTTCTCTATGCTAATAATATATGCGGTCATCTTTCCCATCCATTTTACAAGATTCCTTTCTTATGGCATAACTGTTATTACGTAAAGGTGGATTAATGATCCTAATCCAGATGGTCGCTATTCTCAAAACTGAATGGAGTATTAAGTGCAGAGGCATAATATCATTCATTATATTATCATATTAGCCTGAGACACATCAGCTTCAACAGGTTGCTCAGGAAAAAAAGTGTATTTGGCACATTCACTGCTTGTTCTAACATTTCAAGGTTTAAAAATCAAACTATGATGACATATTTGTTTCAAGCTTCAATAAATGGCATTGCTTATGTCTGATGTCTCTGGTATTTTATGTTTCCAGTGCGAGAAGATTCATAAGAAGGAATTCCAAGGGAAAAAAAGCTTAGAAAGTATCTTTTCTATTCCAGGGGAATACGTATCACTGAGGTATTTTGATGCTTGATATTCCAACATAAAAGGGATCATTAAAAAGGGTGAGGGAAAAGTAGCAGAATAAAGCATGATGCTAAGTAAAAATATACATTAATAGGTGTAGTTATTTCTTATGAAATAGATGACATCTTACCACTTGTAGTCCAAGCAGGTACACCTTAGCTCCTTGGCAGCAGATGTGTGCGTGTCTGTTTTGTCTATTGTATTTGTTTTCCTGAGGAGTTGTATACAATATGATAGTGCCCACTCCCCCGAGCCCCCACCCCTCGGGATCTTTTCAATACTCACGCTTTGTGAGTGCTGCTGATGCCCAGAAGCTTAATCACACTAAGCCTGTTGCTTGACATGCCAGCCCACGAGCACAGGCATCGCAGTTAGGCATATATGCTTGGGTAGAGAGCTCCATCAGTTTGCACTGAGTTACCAAACTCCACTTATGCATCCATATGCAGGTTTGGCCTCATAACACCCTATATGTAAGTTGCAGGACGTTGCTCCTTCTTACTTCACAAAGTAAGTGTGGATCTCCAGCCCACGGGGGCAGCATCCTGCACTGGTGCTCTAAGTGAGAAGAATGGATTGAACTGAGAAATGAGTTGGAGCTCCCCCCACTTTGCAAAAACACATTAGGCATTCACGGGATGACTTGCTGCACACCATGCAGCCGGATGAGCAGTTTCTGCTGTCTGCTGCACTGTGCAGCATGGCTCGCTGCGCTTCTTTGGCCTGGCCAACCACACAGCACCCACCAAAGGAACGGCCTTTTGGCTGCCTGGCATCAGCTCGAAATGAAATCAGCATGCAGCAGCAGGGAGTCTCTTCTCGCAAGTAACAAGCAATGGAACAAGAGGAAATGGCCTCAGGTTACGCCAGGGAAGGTTTACAATGGATATTAGGAAAAAATTCTTCACCGAAAGGGTTGTCAAACATTGGAAGAGGCTGCCCAGGGAAGCGGTGGAATTGCCATCCCTGGTGGTATTTAAAAGACGTGTAGATGTGGCACTTAGGGACATGGTTTAGTGGTGGTTTTGGCAGTGTTAGGTTGATGGTTGGACTCTATGATCTTAAAGGTCCCTTCCAACCTAGACAATTCTATGATTATATGATTGTATTCCCCTGGAGAACAGGACTTGATGCTAGACACCTCTCTCTTAATTGGGCTGACTGATCTGACTGAGCTTACATGTACTTACTCTGCTACAGGTGATTAATAAGAGCCATGGTTTACTGCTGCTGCCCAGCACCGCACCCTCCCCAGCCTGTACGCCTGCAGATGGTAGAGTATGGGGAGCTCGCGCAGGGATATTGCTTATTTCTGTGACTGATTGATCCCAACCTCCTCCTTTCTCTTAATCAACAACTGCAGATATATCCAGGACACTCACAGGAACAAAACCTGGGATACGTTAGCCAAGGAGCACAGGTCTGTCCTACAGACACGGTGGTGGCAGCAGTAAGAGCCAGGAGGATGAGCAGTAACTGCAGCACCTTCAGAGTGACCAGCCGTCTTGTGTAAGGTGAGATGCCTGGGTTTTGGGAGGAATCTATGGTGACCATGTGAAAACTGGGTAGTTGTTAAATAGCTGGGCTGCCATCGGATGCCTACTTGAAAGATACAATCAAATCAAAAAGAAAATTTATTAAGGTTCTTGAGGGTTTCTGCTAATTCATTTTTACCATTACGAGTCATTAGGTGTAGGTTTTACTAAATCAAAGTTAGGGAACAGACGAAAATAGTTACCTGGAGGGATTGGGTGTTTTGGGGAGGCAGTCTTTTGCTAGACCTCTGGAGTTACTTCTATCTCTGTCGTGTCACAAGCAGGTGAGAAGATGGTCCTCAGCAGCTGTCCTCAGCTGGATTCAGTGATTCAGTGGCTTTGGCTGGGGGCTGAGACATGACATATCCTTTCTCCTTATATTGACTGGAGAACAGTACTTCTGAGGCTCATAAAGGCTAATGGGTCAAAGAGGTCTGCCCCAAAGCCTGGTCTGTGAGAGGCTGGAGTCTGACTTCCTTCCAGATTTGAATGGGAATGGGTTGATCCTGGCTTCCTAATTAATAGGCCAATAAAGTGCCTAAGATACCAAGCAAAGGACACGGTGTAAGAGTCAGCTCTTACTGTGCCATAAAGGCAGAATAAACCCCCTGAATCCCCTCTTGTTTAGCATGTAGTCTCAATAAATGAAAGAAGAGGTGAATCTTGGATTTTGAGTCCTTCAGGGTTGTTTTGGATTTGCTATCTGCTAGCAAAAAGAGAACGTGCTCTTTGTGTAGAGGCTGAGGGAAGCTGGAAGCAAGAAAAGGCTGCATGTGGGGTCAAGCCAGTTCCTTGCAAACAAGAAGGGGAGTCCCAGGCAGGTGAAGGTCACTGTAGATGCAAGCATTTCAACCAGCATGTGGCTTTACTGCAGCAGTAATCCTTGGGATGTGAACAGGCGCCCAGTGCTGCCCTCTCATAATGCCACGTCTGTGGTCCTGCTTGCCAGACTGCCTGGGCAAAGGGCACTGCTGTTTGGTGCTGGCGTTAGGGGAAGTTCCCATTGGGAACGCTGGCATGCTGGAGTGATGGCAAACGTGGCATTAATGGGAAACCACCATGAGGAAAGCTCCCGTGTTAGGGAAGCTGACTAATGAACTAGCAGAGAGGGAATGCTTTACTACAAACCCATGAGGACGCTCTGTGAATGGCAGTACAATGAATTTTCAAGCTCCCCACATGCTTATTTACACAGATGGCAAGCATGGAGATACTATGGTTTCTGTCTGTTCTCCTCCATCTGTTACCTGTTTCATAGAATACCTGAACTAATGAAGTTTGAGATTAAATTACCATTTATCCACTGTGTTCACTTGGAAGTGTATTATTTGGTTCTTTGGCTCTGGAAGTAAAAATATATTGTCATGTTATAATATATGGGAGCCTGAATCAGAATCATAACAGTGCTGGCTTATAAAATTACTGTCCTTTGCTGCAACGCCCACTGTCTGAAAGCTAACTGAATGGGCGTTTTCTCCAGGGTAAAACTGCAAATTCTTTTCTATGCGTACCTGTCCGTAGTCCTGTCTTTCATGGGACACAGCCCTGGCCCTGGTAGTCGAAGCAAGTCACTGGAGTAACAAATGCACTGCAAGAGCAGTGAGATTCTGCCCCCAGCTAAAAGGAGGCTGTGCCAAGCCAGGCACCCAGCAGCCGCGGACCTAGATGAAAAGGGACCGCCTTTACTCCTCCTGCCCATCTCATGAGATGTTGGGCCCAGCTGGTCTTGGCTTCACAGCAATGCAAAATTAAAGGTATTGCACCTGAGCTGAGGGGAGGCCACGAGCATTCTCATGCTCCAGCGTGAAGCAGGAGTTTGCTCGCAGCAGACATCCCCCTTGTTAGCCAGTGCTCCCTGCATGTGACCTGGAAGCTGACAGTTAGTTGCTTCTGACCCTGTTGCTTCTAGGTCACTTAATTTCTAATCATGCCTGTCTTCCAAGTGTGCATTTAGGAAAGGAGGCAGGGTGCATGTTGCAGCAGCCAGACCCTGCTGGAGATTAACGGGGAAAGAAATGTGTCGTTACATGTTCAACTAACTTGATTTTGGCTGAAGCTTCTGCTGGCTTCTGCTCCCCTCCTACGAGGGGGATGTGGTGAGATTGACAAGGGTACCCTTGTTTATACGGGGGCCCTGCTGGGAGCAGGTGATGCTGGCATAAAACCCGTGCAAGGATGCTGGGGCTCCTCGTCTGCTGCTCCTTTGCCTCTTCCACACCCACTCAGGCTCAGCTTCAGTCCACTTGACCTGCATTCAGCAACCCATGTCTCTGGGTTCACTGACTGCTGCTGTTACAAGCATGTGAGGAGGCAAGAAGTGTCCTTCTAATATGAAGGAAGCTTTGTCCAGGGAGCTTTTATCCTGCAGCTGTGGCTGCCATGGCCATGACTCTTACTGGGTCTGAAACTGCAGAAAGGTAATCAAGACTGGAGTTAAAATTTTCCATCTGCTACAGCCAGTCACCTTTGCCCTAGGTGCAGGCTGAGTTTGTCTGAGTAAATGTGAAGTTTTTGTTAAGCAGCAACGGGGACAAACTATGCTAGAAAGTTTAGTTGCTGAGAAGTGGAGTACGGGAGTGTTTGAAACCTTTTGCATGTTATGTCAAGTTCTGCGAGGAATCGTGAATGATGTCAGAAGTGATAATTTTGATATTTCTGAAACGAAATGTTTCTGTTGGGGAATGTAGGTGGGTGCTGTTCACAGGACAGAAAACGTACAGAGTGGTTCGTCCATCAGCTGCCACTTGCCTGGTGTTCTTATTTGGATCAGGTACCCATCTGTAACTTGGTGTGAGCGCCATACATGCAGGTTTGTGCAGGATGCCAGAGTGGTCCCTTTCCAGTCTTTCCTCTTGGCAGTTTTCCCCTATATAGTGACAATTATGTCAGCACAGACAGTATAACGTGGTATTTAGGGCTGACAGCTAAGGACGCAAGGAAACATCTCAGCTTCATCTTGACCCTAGATGGTCTTTTTTTTTTTTTAAATAAATAGTCAGTCATCTGGGGAAGAAACCATTTGTCAGAAAAGCTATTTTCTGGAGGCCAGACACATGTGTTGGTTTTATACAGGAAATCTGCTGAGCACAAAGCTGGAAGTTGCTGGTTTCATGGAGTGTGTTTTACTACCAACAGCAAAAGCAAGTTGATGCTGAATTGGCCCAGTAAGCAATTACCAAAAGTCCCCAAACAGATTTATAGGGTTTGTGTGACTGACTCCCATTGTTTCTGCACACACAGGGCTGTCATGTGCTTGAGCCTGAAGATCTTTTATAGGGGAAACCATAAAATAAGTCTCTGAGGAAAGAACATTGTGTATCCTCTGCAGCAGTCTGTGCCACCTCTCCCTCTCGGATGGGAGTTGCCTGCTGAGATGAAAATACACCATATATGGAGTGCAAAATCTACTGTAGATTAGAGCTACACATGGGTTTCTTTCTCCTCATTCATCATCTTTATTTATTGGTTTCTTTTACATTTGGTGAATGACTGTAAGTATTTAGCCCTAGATTAGTGAATTAAGTTTGCTAGTAAGAGGGCTGTTGCATCCTTTACAGTACTTGTTCTGATAAAAGGAAAAGTATGTTCTTAATTTGAGCTATGTGGAGGTTGTGTCCCAGTGAAATCAAGACACCTTGTTTGCTCAAGAGTTGGGCTGCTGGGATGACTGAAACTCCTGATTAATCTCATGTTTCATTACTACACATTTTCAAGCTTTTTGCCTTTTGCTAGCTGCCATTTTTGTACTTTCTGCTTCCAACCTCAGGACTGTGCTCTTTTCTTTCAGTGTCAGGAATAGGTGCAGCGGCCATTAGAAATCTGTTCCACAGAGAGGTGCTTGCAAACTTTGGTCAAATCACCTCTCTGTCTTCCCTTAAATGAAATAAATACACTGAGTTTCTTCAGTTATTCCAAGGCATATGTCATAGACTTAATTTTTTTGTGTTCTGGTTTTGAACCCTTAAAAATTTAACTTTGAAGTGCAGATACATAAACTTGCTACAGTATTGCAAATCTGGTCTTGTCATTGCACGCAGCATTGGTATTTATTATTTTTTCAGTGTCAGATTTTACTTACTACAGCCCTAGTATTAGGTAATAAACATAAACTCCATTGGTAGTTTGCCATTACTATGCTGCTATTTTCCAATACCATGAACTTCAGCATACAGCCCCCCTCTTATACGTGACCTCTCATCTTTGCTTTTAGTTTTTCTTCCTTTATGACAGCAAATCTTTAAATTCCACTTACTTTAACAAGTGATGGAGTTCACCCTATCTAACCAATCATCTCCCTCATTTACTGTCTTGCCAGTTTTTGTGTCATTTACAAATATTCTCAGCACTGATTTTCTGTTTTCTTCCAGATAACCAATAAAGATATTTAATGGCAGGAATATCTCTCTACAGGAATTACAGTGTTTGGTTGATGTTTCCCTTGTATATTATTTTTATGATGAATTCTGAATGTGGTTGTGTTTAACATAGTGGTAGTTTATACAATCAAAATACTACCTGGGGTAAAACAATTTTTTTCACAGATGTCTTTTGTCCAGTCCAACCAAGCTTGTTGTGTGTTGGAGGGAAGCTGTGTTAGGGTTGTGGCTTCTACTAGGCTGGTTCTTGTCAACCCAACCTAGTAAAAGCCACAACCCTAACCTTTGTCTTACTGAAGTTTCAACCTCAAGGCACACTCGGAACATGCTCAACAACAGCTTTGAAATGTCTTTGATCTCAGCTTTTTGTTAGCATAACCATTGAGACATCTTTAGGTCAGCTGGCTGGTTGCCATCTTAAGCATCCAAACTGAGAAGAAAGCAAAATAAGAGACTTGTAGAGGAGATCCATTGCATGACATGCTTCTCTGTTGCCTTTTGACACTGCTAATTATGCATTTGAAATCAGAAATTTTGAAAACTTAAGCAGCTGCTGTTCCAACCAGCTGCAGACCAGCACATGGGAACAGCAAGGCTCCGGGGATTTGTTACAGCAGAGAGAAAACCTAATCCGGCTTCTCCTCACACCACGGGCTGTGGTGCTGACTGTACAGCTTCAACTTACAGGTGTTCCTAGGGCATCCCCTGCAGCTCTCTGCCAGGAACTTGCAGGCACAGTGTTTACAGCTGGGTGATGCCTGGCTATGGAAGCAACTGATCTTCTTAGAGTGAGGATGGTACTGACGTGTCCCCGGAGGTTACACACCTTGTTTCTGTAGACCGTATGCTGAGACACAGCAGCACAAAAAGTATTGCATCTGATGTGTGGCAGCAGCAACAGTGACCACCAGGGAGTTGTGTGTGCTTGCAGCTTTTCTGGGTCCAGGCAGGAGTACCATCTCCTTGCAGAACCAAGGCTGAGCATCCTTTTAGCACATCTGAGGGGGGGCATGACATGGGAGATGCTGGTTTTGAAAGTCTTCCTGAGACAATACTTCTATGTACCTGAAGATTTGATCAGCGGGGGAACCTGCAGTGGGAGATGCTGTGCTCCAGACTCGTGTTGGGAAAGGTGCATCTCAACCCCAGGCTGCCACCTTGGTGCACACAGGTATTAATCCAGAGCTTTCCTGCCCTTTCCCAGGGGCCATTAGTTGGCCATGGCTCCTACAGAGTAAAACCAAATGGAGGAAGGAAAGCTGGCAAGAGAGCTGGCTGTCCTTATCACTGCCTTAATTGAACACGTAATCCTAAAGATCTCTATATCTGAAGCCAGGAACAGAGCTGCTTTTGATCTGAGAAGGCAAGGCTACCTTAGTGACAGCTTAGAAGGGAAAGTATACGGTTTTATAAGCAGATACAGCTACTGGTAGTTTGAAGGGGAAAGAAAGCAACAACTTGGAATGCCAGAAATTTGTGAGAGGAGTAAGGTGATGGTGACCTTGTTAGAAATCCAGGTGCTCTTCGGACCTGCTTGCCTGTGTAGTGCTGAGCTGTGATCCCTTTGGATGGATCCTAAAAGCACAGACATAGGCTTGGGGTCAGGCAAAACATCCACGGACAACTCCAAAGCAGTGGTAGTTATTGGTGACTGATAAAATGAAGTCAAAATGCATGCAATTTTCATAAGAGAAATAAATTCATTGTCTCAGTGAAGGACTTGCCACTTTCCCTTTGTACCACCACTGTATAAGCTTGTGAACAAGGAATGATTTGCCTCTGAATTGACCGTCTGGAGAATGCTTATCTTTTGATGATCTGAGCTCACTCTCTGTTTAGCCATCTTATGACTGAAAATGCCACCTTCTGTATGAAGTAATATCAGATATTTTTTCAAATGTCAAGGGTTTCTAGCTTACAAAATAACAGCTGGACACTGAATCTCTAGACAGTTCAGAACTGGAGCTCGTCAGGAGTTTTTTAATGGATAAAAAGATACTTCACTGAAGAGAGTGAGGAGGAGGTCCCAATGGACTGGAGGGTGGCAAATGTAACACCCATCTACAAAAAAGGCAAAAAGGAGGATCCAGGTAACTATAGACCTGTCAGTCTAACCTCGATACCAGGGAAGGTCATGGAGCAGGTCATCTTGAGTGCCATCAAAACCCACATAATGGGCAACCAGGGGATCAGGCCTAGTCAGCATGAGTTTATGGAAGGCAGGTCCTGCCAGACGAACCTGATCTCCTTCTATGACAAGATTACCAGAATATTGGATGAGGGAAAGGCTGTTG
>VZSZ01010368.1:614887-627390 GCA_013398815.1 Ibidorhyncha struthersii
TGGCAGAGCACTGGCACAGGCTGCCCAGAGAGGTTGTGGAGTCTCCCACTCTGGAGACATTCAAAACCCGCCTGGACGCCGTCCTGTGCAACCTGTTGTAGGTGACCCTGCTCTGGCAGGAGGTTGGACTAGATGATCTCTAGAGGTCCCTTCCAACCCTGACCATTCTGCGATTCTGTGATTCTGTGACCTTCAGCAGTGTCTTCGTGAAACTAGTGCTCTGTATGAGATACATACTGATTCCTCTTGCCATCTTAAGTTTTAACAGGTAGTGCAAGACAGATGCTTCTAAGCAATGCAATACTTGATTTTCTTCATTGACACAGAAGGAAGATTGCATTTTTTGCTGTATGTTAATTTCTGTGCAGACTGATGCCATGAACTATAGGTGCTACTTTCTCCCATTCACTTGGAAATAGTGCTAGACAAGGAGCAACAGCTTGCCATAATCTCCCAGCATTATCTTCCATACGTAGGGGTGAGTGAAATGACTTTATTAGTCATTTATGATATGTGTTCTGGTAAGTTTGTTAATTGGAAGATACAGATTATCTTGTAAACAAAGCACTGCTTTGCAAAATATTATTCTTCTGAGAACACAAAGCCATACACCACATCATTGCACCTTGTGCTCCATTGGCTCTAGGTGGAGCATCTTGAAAACTTGGGAGTTAATTGCTGGGAATTCAATATTCATTAAAGCAGAAATGGTAAAGAAAGATACTAACTTTGTATGCTGGTGGTGAGAAGAGAGTAGCTCCTTCCTATAATGTAGAAATGTGTTTGAAACCCCACAGTAAGAGTCCAAGATCTACTAGCCATCACAGCCAGGCTTTGTCTTCTGTATCTCCTTACTCTTGCCTTTTCCTGTGTCTTTTTCTAAATAGGAGAGACCCCAACCTCACAATATGCTCTTCTTTGGATGTTGGGGATTTGGCTTTGAATCCCCTCAGGCAGAGAAGGGAGCCAAATGGGGGATGCCACATCTGGGTAAGGGGCTCAGTGCATGGAAAGCGGGAATTTTAAGGTGAATGAGACGTCGCCTCTACAGTTTGGGTACTTCGGGGCCAGGCAGCAGCTGGTTGCAGAATCAGTTATGGACTGAACGTGGGCTCTCGTTTACACTTGAGTCCCATTCTACATGCTGAGTCCTTTCTTGAATTCAGTTGCAAGAGTTGAGTTTTTTTCAATAGGTCTTTTTGTTGGCTTTCCAGATCAGTGAGTTGTCCTTTCCAAACCAGCCAGGCTAAATGCTGGATTCCTCTGATGGTCTGTACATGAAATCTGAAAGAATTATCGAGCTCTAGTTTGAGGGAGCTGAGCCCTGAAAAAAAACAGCTGTGAATTTCTTTAAAATAATGTGCTCTGTTCCTCTGTAAGCCTAAGTTTCCACTGGTAAATCCAGAATGATACAAGTTCATATATCACACAATGAAAGGGACATTTGTTGTTTGGTGGTCATTTCTAGTCAGATCTTGAAAGTCTTATTCTGTTGAAAATGTCTTATACTGAAAAAACAAAACAACCTTGTCATTGCAAAGTAAAACACAAAAATTCTGAAATTATTTTTATTTCTACCCTGTGAACAATCTCAGAAAAATCTCTAGCAACAGAAGCTACAAATAGCTCAGCCTCCTGGTGCTGAGGAGTGTGGGGGTTTCTGCCTTTCGGTGTGAGAAAGGGGAACCTTGGCAGTGTAGTAGATGTACAGCCTGTCCAGGGATGAGCTGCTCAAAGACTTACAGTGGTTTAAAAACCCTGAAGAAAGAAACCTTACTCCTAAAGAAAGTCTCCATTTGATCCCTTTTTGCTGTTAGTATGATCTGAAGGTATTTTTACTCCACCTGATCCTTCTGCTGACACCATCTGTCTTGATGTGAAGGCCAGAACTCAGAATACAGACGTGTGATTTGGTTTCCCATAGCTAAGTGGAGCATTTATGAATTGATGTCATTGTATGATTATTAACTCTCAGCTGGCAATGGCTTCTTGGAAAGGTATGCTGAGTAATTCATCCCATTTTGACATTTCAGTGGCTGCATATGGCTGTCGTCCATTGCTTAGCTCATTCAAAGCTGTTCCAGTGTGCAGCCCAGCATTCTTGCAGATATGCAGGGGCAGAGATTTCACATCCTTACAGGCCTTTATCCCAT
Source organism: Ibidorhyncha struthersii (assembly GCA_013398815.1). NCBI lineage: Eukaryota > Metazoa > Chordata > Aves > Charadriiformes > Charadriidae > Ibidorhyncha > Ibidorhyncha struthersii. The sequence continues at coordinate 617,041 of VZSZ01010368.1, forward strand.
TAAATGAAAATGCAGAGAATTTTTCCTTTTATTGCTAACATGTTGTAGACAGGTTACAGTTTGTCTCTGATGTGTGCCATTGAGAAATCACAAATTAAACATGATTGGGTTAGTGTCATTGTGCATTTAAGCTCTTGCAGAATATTAAGTTAACTTGTGCTGATGTTTCCGTGCACACAGAGTGTATAAGGGTTAGTTTTGAGCATTCCGAAAATCAAGAGTCATGTTTCAGGAATGTAATAAATCCATAAATGTCTGGTTTATAAGCCTGCATCTGCTTGTGATGTATAGCAAAAGGTGCCTGAATTGTCAGCCCCCTACTGGCGTGCAGTCAACATACTCTCTTCTAAGATAGTGAGATAAACCCATGCCAGGGTGGGATGCTTGAAACTCCAAAGAGCTTAATTGTACTTTGCATCTGGATGTCAGCAAGGACAGTGCTGTGTGTCGTGGTTCCGTGCTTTCTTGCCTAATCTCTGCTCCCCTCTGCCAAACTTCTTGTCCCCATTTCTACTTAATTTTCGTAGCATCAGTGTACCATTATTAGATTTGAGGGCCAATTGCATAGCTCTTTGCCAAAATTGACAGTGCAATTAAGAAATGGTGGGGAAGGCTAAGGCAATCACAAGGCATGAGCTGAAGGCCTGAAACGAGTTTTCGAAGTCCCCTTAATTTTGTCCTACTCTAACATGGGAAAAGTCAGACTTGGCACACTAGTTTTCTTTCACCAGAGGCCTTGCTGTGTTTGCTTTTCTGGGGGAACGGGCAGGGACAGGGTTTGGATGCAATGGAAAAAAAGGTAGTCAGGGCAAGACTGACTGTGTAAAGGTACCTACACCAATTAACAATTTGTCTTACAGCTGGGTTCTCCCTAAAGGTGATACTTCACTGCTTTTAGAGGAGTTGACACAACATTACTGAATCTGAATATTCAAACTGCATCAGATGATTGCCCCAGTGGTGTAACTGAGGAAGTAGTGTCAGCCACTGTGGGAATTCCATCCCAAGATGTGACAGGAAGAGTCTTAGTGGAATTATCCTTGGTCCTGGCAGCATCCAGATGGCTGTGGGCCAGGGGAAACTCAGGGGAGTTTGCAGAACCAAGGAGTTTCACAGAGAACTGAAGGCTGGCAGAGTGACTCCTGCCCGGTACAGAAATTCCTGCCAGACCTTATTTGTATACACTTGGATGAGCCACCAGGTTAGATTGTCTTCCTTGCCTGTCATTCTGTGTGCCTCCTTCCGCAATTTGCTTTGAAATCTGCTTTAAGGTACAAGCAAACAAAACCTTCTGTGAAGTGAAGCAGAGCGAGTTGGAGCTCTCCCTTGTCATCTGTTCCACAGGAAATGCCCATGGCACAGAGGAGCCTGTGGAAAACACGAGGGGATTTATGTTCCCTTGAAAACCTCCCTAGGGACGTACAGACTAAAACCCAGCGTTTTGTGTTTCTCTGATTACTCTGGTAATTACCTGATGCTGGTAATGGGAGCAATGCTCTGCGGAACTGGAGAGGTGGCTCTCAGCCTTCTCAGATCCTGGAAAGAATTATCCAAAGGCTTCTCTCCTGCTTGACAAGTGGTCCCACCATTAAGCTATGACACCAAAGTTGCATCCTCCTGCCTTAGGACATGTCAGGAGCTTAGTCCCACCAAAGGTGATAAGCAGCGACCAAAGCCCACTATTCAGAGGACTTCTGGTTGAACCAAAAGAGAAGATGTGCTGCTTGGGCCAGACCAGTTCTTCTGAGCACGTCCACAGCTCTTGGCAGCTAGAGAACTTACAACAGCAGAGAGCGTGGGTTTAGGTGGCACTTGAGTGCAGTGCTGCACTAATCATGATTTGGACACAGACACCTCAGTTGTGTCCACACCCTGCTGGAGGTACATATTTTATTGGATTGTACCCTTCAGTGTTGTTCCTCATAATGTATTCATAGATGTACATCTGTATTGTTATACAGGTATTTAAAAGCATGATCTAAGTAAATGAGGTTTCTGTAGAAGGGTAACTTGTCCCAGACTGACACCTACTGAGCCAGACACAGCAGTGGCTAGTTTTACAGCACCCCTATCTCATTGCATGACTATGGCAGTTAAATGCCAGCATGCCTCGGGATGGACCCCCGCAAAACAAAAGGCAGAGCTCTCTGTGAAAACCAACAAACATCCCAGCCTAGGGGAGAGGTTTAAGGCATGGTTCCTAGGAGAAACGGAGCTAATGGCTCCCTTTTCCTGGGGGATGGCTATCTACTCTGGCTTCGCTCAACATTTGATGAAGTCCTTCTGCCCCAGGGATGGCCAACATCTGATTCTGCTGTTTTGCACAAACACTTACTTCACAGCAAAGTAAAACAGATGCAAAATACAGAAAATTAGTCTGAGGTGTTTTAAACGCACTTAACCCTCACTGAAATAATTTTGAAAGCAGCAAGGTGGTGAAAAGTCAATTTCCCTTTTTTTTTTTTCCCCCCACAGCAGTTAGGTGGAAGGTTTAGCCTGAATGAACCAAAGGAAGAGGAAAGAGGTTTTGCTAAAAGTTGCTGGGGGTGTGGTCTGGTGAGACTGAATTCACTATGGGTTCAAGTGCTGATACAGCATTATCATCACCCCTGAGAAAGAAAGGTGAGAAAAGGCTGGGTGAAATGCTTCTGCCCAGATAATAAAGGAAATGCTGAGACTTGGAGGTTCTCAAAAGACAGAATGGTTCAAACCTGTCCTCAGATTTGTCTTACCTTTGCTAAGGCTGTAGCAATAGCTTTCTTTTTAAAGGAACAGTTATCAACCACCTTTGGAAGCTGTTCAGGTCAGTTAAGAATAACAAAGGAAAAAAACAAACCAAAATCAAAATACCTCAGACCATGATTTTATTTCTTCTCACACATTTGCCTCTTCTCAGCCAGGTGTGCAAAAAAAAAATCCCCAAAACACAAACCCCCACCCAACTGATGAGATCCCTCAACTCTAAGATAGGAGGGGCTGCTAACTGAGTAGATGATGCCCTGGACTAGAGGCTTGGGAAGGAATTGTTCCACTGAAGGGGACTGTACCTGTGAAAATGAAAAATAGCATTTGTCCTAAAAAAATAATCATTATCCTTTTTAGTTCAGTACATTCTTGTTTCTGCTGTGACTTACACAGCCTTACTGAAAGGACAGCTCAGGGATATGAATAGAAACACTCTTGTTCCCAGGAATCCTGGTTCTCTTAGCTGCTGCTTTTGCTTTCCTGTGCCTGACCTCTTCCAGACAGTGTTATCCCCTTTCTACAGCTACCACGGCCTTACCCGCAGAGCCAGCGCATGTCAGATACTGCCTTTGGAAAAGGGTACAGTTGGCTTTGGTTAGCAGCTCAGTGCTCTGCAGCAGACGGCCCCACGTCAGGACTGTCATGTAGTGAGAGCTTAGACACTCCCAGAGGCACCAACCGCTATGGAAGTGGGAGACGTCTGTTCATTCCCCGTTTACGGGACTGGGAACTGGTCAGAGTCAATGTATTTAATTGGTGTAAGACCAACAAACAAGACTGCAAGGTGTCACTTTCCTTGCTAAAGAAGACAGTCCAAAAGCTGCTGCAGCACATGGTTACTATGTGGTTTCTTAAGCCTGAGGTCTTCTGTTTAACTTTCATGAAAAGCATTTGTTATCAGAATGTATTTTATTCTTAACAAGGTAGTTAGAATGCTACGGGTATCCCTGACTAACATTTCCATTTTCCCTTGCAGTCACAGAAAGTCGTTTTATCTTGCTTCACCTGTCATTGGTCAGAGGCCAGGAAATTTTACTTTGTGAAAAATGGATTTTTACGAAAAGAGACATTTCTGACGAAAGAAAAATCTCTGCTAAAATGAGCAAGAGGTCCAATGTGAAATATATTTCAAATCTGGTTCAGCACAAAAACTCTGTGGTTAACTGAACTAGGAAAATTAGAATCTTTTTTTAGTGCCAGGTAGAGCAGATGGTGTTAAAATTCCTCTTCAGCTTGTCTGGAGCGAGAGCATTTCAGTTCCAGCAGCCTCTCCACAGTGTCTGCAATTGTACGCTCACCATGCACCTTGTTATCTCGGGTGCGGATATTAACTGTTCCACTTGCCTTCTCCTTTTCACCAACAACTAGAAACAATCAAGATGCAAAGGAATGAACTTAACATTTAGCAAGCTCTTCCCCCCACCCCCCCTTAAAAATTAGCGTACTAAACAAAAATTCTAGAAAGGTTACCAATGCATCAAATCCTTCTTTGTCCTCCTCCCAGCTCCCCCCACTTAGATCTGTAACAGCCAATAGCCTTATTTAACCTCATCTCATTCAATAGGTTTTAGTATGTTACGAACAGCAACTTAGCAAAATACGAGTAAAGAGAAAAGTACACTTACTAAGTCTAGCTTGACTGACTTCTTAGAGAGAACCACGAAGTCAAAATGAGAAATAAATACGGAGTACTCCACGGGCAAAGATTAAAGACAACTTGATTGTAAATAACCAGTAGCTATTTGTTTTCTTTACAGCCAGCAAAACAGTTTATTGGAAAATCCTAAAGCTATTTTACTTAAACCATATATATGTCTCGTTACTAATATAGATTTTATATAATATACTTGGAGGTAGCTACAGGAGATTGCATTTCTTTGGTACCCAATCTACATTCAGTGGGACAACTCTTTGAAACAACCTCTGAACATAAATTAGGTGAGAATTTTCCCTGATAGGCTGATCATTTGTTTGTGGTCTTGAAGGTAAAATCTGATGGTGTCTTATCTGTATCATATGCTTAAAGTTTTAAAGAAAAAAAAACTTTATTCATGATTCTGTCAGTTAGTCTGAAGGTAGAGTTTCTCTGTCAAAGGCTCCTTCTACTATAATGGATCCCAGACAGTTTTAGGGTCAATGCTAGAGCCTCAGTTTACATGACATGACTAATGTGGTGCTTCAAACGACATACTTCAAGATCAGTTTCTAAGTTTCCCTACATCACCCTCTCATGGAAGAACTTTCTCCTACGCATGCATGTACAGACAGAAGTGCACCACAGCTGAATGCAGTGAAAATATGGCACTTCTTTTGCTACACTTGAAACAAGAGCATAAATTATTGGAGGGGGGGATGGAAAATCGCTTAACAATCTGACTGACAAAGGGCAACAGATTTTATATGCCTCCACATTGCTGGCCAGAAGACAGCAAAGACCTTTTTCTAAAGCAGCAGCGATGCCCTGAGCCACGGGGACCTCATTTCACTGAAGCTATTCAAGCCAGAAATGCCTGTCGTGTAGGTAGGAGAGGCTGTCTGGGATGAAGACTCTTAGGAACAAAGTGACCTAAAACACTGACTACCACTCTCTGCCTTGCTCACGGAAGAAAGATCAAATCCCATAACCTATGCAACAAGTCAGCCAGGATAAGGTAACAAATGCACTATACATTACCCAGAATAAAGTTATACTGTGCAAGCTGAGCATTTCTGATCTTCTTGTTCAGTGTGCACCCAGGATCTACATCAACATCTGCCATTAATCCAGCATCATGGAAGTGCTGCCTGACCTAGGAGGAAAAGTATTTAAACTGTCACTACAGGATATTCATGACACTGAAATACGACTTGTAGACTTAAGCCAGTTAAGCTTGTCTGACCCCTAAAAGAAAGGCATCCTCATTGGCTCAGGCGTTGGAGGTGAGCCCAGTTCAAGAAATTAAAACAGGTCAGCTATCATGCAAGTACGTAAACATTAAATAACTAAGCAATGATGTGAATATCTAATGTTTTGGGCTGAATAGCAATTTGAGTTTGATATTGTGAAAGGCAGCAGGATGGTGGAGCTTTCAGATTAGAGTTTTTTTTTTTATTTTGCCTACTATTTTATTTATGTATAATGTGCTTGAAAGAAATACAGGACAAGGGCTGCTGGGTGCTAAATATGCAAAGACCCATCTTCATCTTTTGTACTGCTTTTACAAGATGCACGTGGCCATGGGAGACTAGAACCTGAAGGGTAAGAAAGCTTTTGAGCTAGAGCGAAAAACTAAGTTTTCCAATAATAAAAGTGTCAAAGATCAGCATTTGTGATTTAGGTACCCAAAATCTATTTTGGGTCCTCTTTAAGATATATCTACAAATTCAGCAGCTAACTGTAATATAAAAATGATGCAATTTAATATGCAAAGACTTATAACATTTATTAATCATGAACAACCAAGTATCTCAACTAAATACAATGTGCCGAAAAAAAAACCCAAACCATATACATCACCTTTTGAGCATACTCATCACACGTTGGTCCCACTGGTACCACCATTACCTGCTGTGGGGACAGCCAGAGCGGCCTTCAATAAACAAACAAAACAAGTTTATATAGCTTTAACTATTTTTTTAGTATGAAAAATCCTATTACCAGGTAGGACCGAAACGTACACGACACATTCATAAAGCTTAGATTGGGTTCAGAGACAATGACAACCCTGTACTTGTTAAAAAAGAACTGACTGTCTAAAATAACTGCAGTGTGGACAAAAGTACTTTTTGACCTGAAGATTCAGGTTGCGTTTTACAATAGGCAACAAATCATAATTGAGTTGTTGAGCTTATTACTAACTAATCATGGGAAAGCATTTACTTTTGAGTCTTGTTATAATTAGAGGGGTCATCTCCATGAGATATTATACTGCAGCAAGTAAAGGAGATCGCCTATATAAATGACTTGCTGCAAGGCAGCCCAGCTGCAAGAGCAAAGTTGAGAGATACACACCTTGGGCAGACAAGCTGTATGCTGCACCTGCGTGAGTGGTATCACGTAGAGGTTACTAATTCAAACATTTAACATTGAAGGAAGGTGGTTCAGAAGAAATTGCCCTGTAGTACACCTATGGCATGTCTCTGTAGCAATCAAGTAGAACAAACCCTCTTGATTCTTGCATGCTTGGGACTAATTTCTCTTCTACATTAAGTGTTTGCTCAAACTGGAATAATAAATCTACTTTTCCACGTTACCATTTGCCTCCATAGTTTTCAGTTAGAATGGCAATCATTCTCTCCACAGATCCCAAGATAGCCCGATGAATGATAACAGGCCTTGTCTTGTCATTACCATCATGGCTGTGAAGAAAGAGTTGGTTTTTTTCAATGTAAGTTTTTTTCTTGATATAAACGTATGCCTTTGAGTGACATGAAAGTTAGATTATGTAGCTATTAAAAACACCAGCCTCTGTGCTTACCTGACAAAGGTGAGGTTAAATCTGACCGGCAGCTGAAAGTCGAGCTGGATTGTAGCACATTGGTGGTAGCGGCCAATGGCATCTTTAATCTGAATGTCAATCTTTCAAACAAAAAGACACAAACTTTTACTACCATTTAAGATACAAGCATGCCCCTCTGAAAGCAAACTCACTGTTTTAAGATGGAAGGTTTCACTCAATGCAGAGGAACTATATGTGGTTTTAGACAACATACTTTTACTTCAGCCTACTAGAACTAAGGAAAGGCTGAGCAAGTGGGGAGACATTACTTCAGGGAGGAACTACATCTAATATCTCAGACTATTTTTTATGAGTTTCAATCTGGGACTTTCATGGGCCTTTTCACTGAGTAAATTCAGCAGCACATAAGTGCAAGTGCAAGATCAGAACTGAACATGTCTCACCAAAAAGAGATTTCTTTAACCTCAAACTGGCAAACTTACACTCCTTTATTATACAGTATTTAAATACTTGGTAGCTTACGTTACAATTTCAGGGCATGGGCACAAGATTAAAATCCTACTGTTAAGTAGTCCACTTACCAGTAGGGATCGTATTAATCAATTACACTTATTCTGACTATAAGTATCTACAGTCAAGCCTATTCTTTCTATTGCATCTTACACTTTAATCCTGAGTACGCTTAAGATACAAGTTAGACAGATAGACGGACATAAAACAGTAGATTTATAGTGTCCTGACCTTATTTATTTATCACATTGCTCTCTCATTCATCTTTTTACCAGTATGGCTATATGTTGGGGCTGTGTGCCTTACTTTAATTTATGTATCAAATGAACAGATCGGTGGTTTATTAACTGAAATTCTAAATGTCTTTCAATTTTGCATTCAGAAGCCAGAGTTTATCATCATTCAGCTACTCACTGAAGAGCTTCTATCAGAAGAAATTATTTACAACCTTCTTTAATTTCAAATCACCCAGGTATTGTGTAGAAAAAAATAGATCAGTATGTTTAAAGGTACCCTAGATGTAGAGCTTAGCTTAAAAATGAACTTTTAACTAGTTTCCATTAAAACCAGTATAAAATACTACAAGTTTGCTCACCTTACTTTGGATAGAGTGTATTAGGAGCAAGTATAAAATTAATTTAGGTTAACAAAGGCTCCCGTAGATATTTGCCTCCTTTCAAATCAGTAGAGGAAATTCCTAAATGTTGTTTGTATTTCACATTATGAATTATTAACTGCTATAAAACATTTCACCTACAACCCATAAAATGAAATTGATTCAATCAGTATACAAAGAGAGGAATGAGAACCAGTTTACTAGATGACTAAATATAGACATAAAGGTAGTGTACATTTATTAGGGAAAGGTTTACCAGTAATTTTGTAAGGCTCTCTGTCTTCTTATGCTCAAAGATCTCAGGAAATTTCTAGAAAGCCCTACTTAATCTGTGCAAACTGAAGAGACAGCTTTAAAAAAACCCAACAAAACCACAAAACCAGTGCAAGGGGCTTTTTAAAATACCAAAACTCACCAGCAACTCAATGCAGCTACGAAGTGTGCCAGTAGAAGCAACATTTTTCAAAAAATTCTTTAACCAGTAAGCTTATTTTTGTTTTTTCTCATGACTTAAGATCCACTTATCGCCCAAAGGATTATTTCTAATGCAGCAATTGCTCTGGTGATACAGATCTTACAGTGCCACCTTCTGTTCATGTCTCCCACTAAACCAATCAGCTCTGTTTAAGCAGCAAATAGTTTATACATGTAAACTCAGTTTAATTAACGAAATGAGTGTCAAAGCTATGAGAAAACCAGGATCACAGAGTATTATTTCTCTCTCAAGTACATCAGAATTCATGTGTCTGGAAAACCACAAAATTTCAGCTGTACAGCATCCTAAAACGGTATTAAGATAAGTATAAAAAAAAACCCACCTCCTAATCCCAGCTCTTAACAGTCTCATCTTGTACCAGGTTGTCAGTTTAAGAATCAGTTTTGTTCTACATCCTCCAGCCAAACCTAATCAGCACCAATGCTTTCAAAACGCATACTGACATTGAAAAATTTAGTTATAATGTTACATTGGAAGGGAATGTGCAGGACAGTAAGTGACAAATAAAAGTTGTCTTCACCAAGAAGATCATAAATAAAACCCAAAAGCATCACCATACTATTTTCTCGCCCTTGCTCATAATATGAAAAACATTTTTTATGTATTAATAGCATTTGGTGTCCATCTGTATTTGTTTAACTATCTTACAGCAAAATGTTAACTAGATGGATATTGTCTTGGTCAGGTATATATATTTGGCACCACATAGGCACCAAGTCATCTGGCAAGCATTCTGCATAAATAGATGCCCAAAAGTTGTCTTTCCGGGGAAACTGACATTTAGCATCTTTTTGTAAACACGTGAAGACTTTGGGTTTTTTCGGCTCATCTGCTGTACTGTAAAGAACAGTATTTGCATGCTACCTCTGCTGCCAAGGTTATGGTAGTATCAATGGAAAGCAAGGAATTGTATAACTTTTGTCTGCCTCATCCAAACAGAACTAAAAGCCTAACCCAACTAGGGGTTAGCAACATACTAACCTTAGGTCCATAGAAAGCTCCATCACCAGGGTTTAATTCCCACTTCTCACCAAAGTCATTGAGGCTGTTTTCCAGTTGCTAGAGATAAAGGATACATACAGTCAGTGCTTCTCAATCATTTGTTGTCTTTCCGTGCTACAGCATCAGGTCAGCCTGCTGCTACAGATACGTGACACTACCAAACTCTCAGTACGTCTCAGTTACTGCTGCAACTCATTTATTTCTTTTGAAAAAGGAAAGTTTTGGAGGAGCCCCAGGTAAAAAAAAAAAAAAAAATTAGCCCAAATTTAAACATACAAAATTAATGCATTTGTTTTGGAAGAGGCCAAACTAACACTGTTAGCTAAGATGCAAGAACTTCTTATGCTACATTCAAAGTTTGTAGATAACGCCAAGAGGGGATCCACCCTGATTCACCTGATGTCTAGTCCTGCCCTACCTTCTCCCCAGCACTGCACCTGTAGGGGCTAACCCCATCCCTTTCATCACGAAAGCAACCTGGCTTTTGGAAGATGGTTCTAAGTCTTACTACAGGGGCTGCCAGAGTTGGTTCTCTTCCTTTT
>VZSZ01010368.1:636327-654353 GCA_013398815.1 Ibidorhyncha struthersii
CCCGCCACTGCGGCACGCGGACCGGCCCGCCCCAGCGGGGAAGGGGCGGGAACGGCCCCGCGCAGGCGCCTCCCGGCCGCCGCAGCTGATGCAACCGGGGGGCGGCCACACCGACCCAACCTGACCGGCCGTAGCCGGGCCAATGGGGCTGGAGGGCCGGGCCGGGCCGGGCCGGGCCGCCCTGGGGGGTGCGTGGCCGGGGCGGCGGCTCGGCGGGAGCGCAGGCCGCCTGCGAGGGGCCCCAGCAGCTCAACATGGCGGAAGCCCCGTCAGAAGCCGTCGGGGCGGGAAGCGGGGCCCGGGTCCCCTCCGTCCTGCTGCCCTCCCTCCTTGCGGGGGGGACAGTTAACCGGCCTTCCCCCGCTGGCAGGGCCGTAGGGCCCCACGGGGGGTGGCAAGGGGCTGAGGGACGGGGGAGAGCGCGCTACCATTCCCCTTGTCACCACAGAGACGATGTTGAGAGGGGAGGCATCGCTTTGTTCTGGCCGGGGTGCACGGTGGAATATTTCCACAAATCACACGCCAAACAGGACTCTCTGCACAGTTGATATAGGCATTTTACAGTATTACCACCATATGAGTACCTCCTGTCTCTATTTGATTGGTTCGTAAGTTACATGTGATTGCACAATGGAGTTACAGCTATTACGCGTGCTCAGGGGAAAGGTCTTCGCCCGGGCCGGGGTCTTCCTGACCTACGGCGTGATTTCTAATGAAGGTAGTTCGTCTTAGGACACTCAGAATTTTCACTTTTCCGCCAAGTTGGCTGAACTTCTCAAAACATGTAAATCAGTAGAATTTTCAATGTTCGTACGCTCCGGGATGTTTCAAGAGTGATAACAATAGTGGCTTTCCTTGATTAGGAGTTGTTTCACTGAGGATTCAAGGATAGAATCCTCATAACCTGTGAGGACGTCTTAGAAGTTCCTCAACTAATCATCCCTGACACTTGCAAAGAAACATCCCCAGGGCCAACCATCTGGCCAAGTACACAACGAAATGCTCGTATGCAAGACCCTGTATCAAAAGTTTAGGTAATGCCAATGTTTAACAAGTCTAAGTAACTTTAGCACTAACAAAACTGGCTAAAATTTTAACTATAAGACAATACCCTGAGGCAGCGATTCTGTCAAGGAGGGATCAACCAATGGGAGTACTCTTTGCAAAAGAGACAAAAATAAAATAAAGATCGGATTGACCAATGTCTGATTTCCCAGGGGAAGAAAAAAAAAAAGTGGAAGAGATTCTGAGTAGATTCTGCCAGACCTGGGCTGCCAGAGTGCTTTGCTTAGCCCTGTCCTGAGGGGAGCCTCAGCATTGGGAGGTTGGAGGCCACTGACACCTCTAAGAAAAGAATGCGGTACTCAGGCACAGCTTTTTGCTTCATAACCTTCCTCCGTTTTTCTGCCCGCTGTTGGTTTTATATGATAATAAATCATACTTCCATTTAGGAAAGTTGCTTCCTCTCAGCACGTTCTCATGGTGGATCTGGGCTCCCAGAGCAGTCTGTCCCACAGCCCTTGGTGTGTTTGGTGAACTCGTGTTTATTACAAGAGTTCATGTTTTCAAGAAATCCTGGCACAGTGTCCTTACTTTGAAGAGTCTAAATCAGGGGTCGGGACTACAGCTTGGACCTCTGCTGCCTGCAGAGCACCCAGCACTTCTGCCGCCTGTAACAGCCTTTTCATCTGCAGCAATGATCTAGGATTTCAGAGTGCTAAATTCATCTAAAATGTGCTTAGATGAACATCAGAGCACCTCAGACTTCATGGACTTCAGTGCTGTAAGAAAAAAGTTCAGGAAAAATTGGCAGTTTTGTATAGCTTTCCAACACAGGCTATATAGAGGTGAAGGATGGTTGACAGACCATCACCACATCATTTGACCACAAATGGAGGATGTATAATGCAAATATTTTTATATTTTTAAAAAATATTAAAATGGGAAGGTGTCATAAATACGAACTAAAAGACAGAATCAGGTCTAGACCTGAATAATTTATTTGCTGTCTAAAAGTAAACTACGAACAGCATAAATATTGGCAAAAACATTTCCTAAACAGCTACATTTAATAGTATATGTAGGATGTTGTGTAGCAACACAATGTTTAGTAATACCAAGGATACTTGTGTTTAAATACTAATTTTTAGATTTGCAATAAATTCTAAAATCCTTTTGTATGGAAGAATTGAAACTGTCTGAGAGACAGCACATTGCAAAACTTACAGATAAATTCTCTAACCACAGAATGAACAAAAACCTATACTGATGCTGTTAAAGAGAAAAGATGATTAAATATTTCGAAAGAAATCGGGAGAACTGCAGGAGGATTGTCCCCTTTTGCCAGAAGATGGCAGCAGCGAAACACGCTGTGCTAATGAGACACTAATTCTGCATGATGCCCTGCTCACAGCTCTAGGCTTTAGATAACAGTATTTATGGCATAAAATACAAAACTAAATTACTGTTTTACTGGCTTCGCTGTTAAGCAACGTAATTAAAAATGTGTGACTGAACATAACCGGACTCTAAACCAGTGTAAATTGATTTCAGTGTGCTTTAATCATTATCACCAACTGAATGAGTGGATGTTGCTGCTTCATTTGACGTTTGTTGGAAAAAATGTGGTTGAAAAGTTCGATTGGTATTGCAGTGTCATTTGGTTTATATTTCGTTTAGGAAAATTAAAAATAAAAATGAAATAAAAATGAAAATCAAAATTTTTAAAAATGAATCAAAACTTAAGACAGGAAAATCTAAAAAATAAGCTAATCAGAATTTTTAAAAGGAGAAGAGAGTAAAAATCATGGGAAACAAAAGCAAATGAACATACAAGAACTGGGAAGGGGAAAGAGATAGTACTTTAAGAAAAATATTTCACAACCTGTAACACCTCTACACCATTTACTTGCACCAGCTGCTCGAGGGAAACCCATCTAACTTGTGATACAGTACTGGCCTTTCTGTAAAGTTCTCTGTTTGTTTATATTTGGGGTACACTAAATCAACTCTATTCACTGTAGAGTATTTCCTAACTTTGCAAACTCTCAGCTAATTTGAAAATCAAATTGTAGGAAAGCCACCCATTTACATCCAGGTTTCAAAACATATCATTTGAATTCAAGGCCTAATGGATTTCCACAAGCCCACATCGATCAAAGATCTATCAGCTCCCATTCCAAAATCATGCGAATATGGGAATCTCAGCTTTGAGGATTGAAATCTTTTTGTGCTGTTTTCTGCTGTATTAATTTCACCGGGTCTCATAAAACAAAGCAGTAGACTTCTAAGAAGTCCAGTATAGCAAGCTTAGAAATGTAGACTCAGAAATTTAACAACATGTGAAGTTAAATAAAAAAATAAAGAAGGTTGACATTAAATTAAAATACCTGTGAAGTACCTGAAGTCCTGATTCAAGTGGGAACATTCTAGGGAAACTGAATCTAAGCCTTGGCTTTTAGTATTTTTTCAAATTTTGTGGCCTTATTATTAAAAGAAAATAATTATCTTTTTAGGAAGATAAAAAAAATAGCTGATACTTCATGCAAAGGAGGAGACCAGTTTTCTTTTGTTTCTATATCCATGGTGGCTTTGTGTACAGCCAGTACAGTATGTAGTCCAGCAGTCCTCACGGTGGCAAGAGGTTTTCCATATCTACTAGGCATTTTTCTGCTTCTTCCAGGAGAGATGCATGCTTGTGCTTGCTAGGGAGAAAATCCTTACTAACGGCAGAAATCCCACTGACCTTTTGTAGATTGGAAGCGCACTGCACAGTGGCAGCCTTGTCCCACCCGTGTCCCAGGGTGCAGGTCCTCTTCAGTTGCCCCTCTTGCCACCATTTCTTTATACCTGCAACTGTGCAGGTATAAAGAAATGCATCCAAATTACTCAGGTTCAGTTTGCTCTCTACTACCAGGCAGGTTTTTTTGAGCAAAAACCAGTAAGGTTGTATTTGGTTAAATGCAGGAGACACCCAATTTCAGTGCTCGTAGTTAGAGATGCTGGGATCGCAGGTTACAAATTCTAGGTGAAACAAAACCAGAGTTCACTCCTTGACATCAGATGAGCATCCCACTCCTACTAGGAATCCTTGGGCCTTTTAAAGAAGTGGGATGTGGGGTGATATTTTTTCTTTCCTTTTTCTCTAAAAAAAAAAAAAAAGAGAGAATGATTTGGCTTCTTTGCAACAAACATACCAGTAACTCATGTCTCATATTTCTCCTGCATCTCAGATTTACCCCTGCTTCACTTGGCTAAAAAGCTGTAGCGTACTTATAGCTGAGTCAACAATATTTTGTTATCTCACATCATGAAAAGTGGTAAGTGTGCATACATTCAATTAAACTCAGATCTTTCCTGTGTTCTTTGCATAAAGCTCATACATGTCATTTTGGGGGGCACATTAGTAACCCAAGTGACGTATCTAGATACTTTTCCAAACCTTTGCCTTCAGCATAAACTGTTGTGTGTGTTCCAGCAGCAGCACCCCTCTCTCCCCCCAATATTACAGCAGATTACTCCTATTTTCCAGTAAGATTTGGACTTAAAATCATAAAACCATTGTTTGTTTTTCATTTAAAACCATTTTTGGACACTGGTCTCAGAAAAAGATGTGCTGTCTGCCGTTGTGCAGATCTGTGACTCCCACTCTGGTCTCCGCTCTCAGTCTTGTGACTGGGCTGGGAGATGGGCATTCAGAGCTCCTGCCTTCAATTTCCTATTCTTTGGTTAAGATAAAACAGTGAGGCAGCAGTCATTTAAAAAGGCAAATAAAATGTTAGCAATTTCATATACTGAGGAGGGGGGGTGAGAAACTGAAAAAATTAAAATCAGATGTCCTTAACTGTCCTTAATCACAACTTAAACAATTACAGCAAACTAATGTTAAAAATGCAATTCATACAATATCTTTCCCAAAATTCTGGCTCTTGGACACACCCTTGGTCTTTCTATCTAAATTTAAACTAGCTTTTACTATAACTAAACATCACCAAGCTATTCTACTACATAAAACTTTTTGCTCATATATGGAATTTTGCAGAATCCAAAATACTTTTTTGGTAACCTTTCTTCCCCTAACAAAAAACTATTATGGTTTATTTTAATGCATCTTTCAGAATTTAAAGTCTAAGAGTGTGGTTTATTTCAGATATTTTTGTAATAATGGAATTCCAGTTTCTGAAGAGCTTTTTTTCCCTACAGATATCACTGATATTTTTTCCCTTAGTCTTCTCTGTGCCTGTAAGAGCAGACCACAGATATTCTTACCTATACCTAATACCTATACAATGAGAAGTTAAATTTCATAATTTATGAAATTTAAAAAATAATTAGCACAAAAAGTAATTAGCCCGATCAGACATCCCTCCTGATACTCTTACCAGAAAAAAAGTAGTGATTTACATGTTATGGAGACCAAACTGTTCCTTCATCTTTGTGAGGAGAGTCCTCCACGCCATGGCATGACATGTCACGTGGAAGAATTTCCTACATTATGCGATTAGAAGCAAGAAATGCATTTCCGAGACATTCATTTGGTACAGTCCATAACCATCAATTTTCCAAATTCAATTTCTTACTCCAAGCAATCTCCATCATACCCCACAGCACTGGAATTAGTCTCAAAATACCAAAGGACAAAAAATTCTTGCATTAGCTTCTCCTGCAAGTGCTCCGTCAGACAATTTTCACGGGAAATGGCAGATGACACAGGGAAAGCAGATGTTGCGTTCTAGGGTTTTGTTTACTTTAACTGTATTTTTCATTGCAGTTATGGCTTAATTTCACACATTTCCAGTGAAATTTATCTTATTTGCAAAGTATGTTCTCAGTTTCTCTTTTTAGCCATGACTCAAATGTTCTGGTGATCTTCTCATTAACATCCCTTTTTAATGATGTTTCATGGACACAATCCAATAACATTGCTTCAGATAAAGAAACACATGAAAGCTGACAAAACCAAGGACATCTTAACTGTGAATTTTGTCAAACTGCTTGTGACAAGTTACATGAAGTCTTTTTTCTTTGTGTCTTTTTCACTTGGAAGTATTTGGAATCTTACTAAAAATAATACTAAACTGGTAAATCATTTCAAGGTTTTATAACTACAGGGATAGAGGACAGAAAACTCTCCTTAGCAGTAACTGCCCAAAGATGGATTCCTAAGGGACTCCATTGTTAGATGTTGATCAGAGGAAAAAGATAATTCCAAGGGGAGACACAAAGTTTTATTTATTCACAGTTTACCTGGAAGAATGGGATTGGACATGGGATCGGACATCTTGGCAATAACGTGGAACGGAAAAAAACAACTGATCACTATCTTTAAAACATCTGCTCCATATGGAGGGACCACAACATCTCTTTTCAGTCTTCTCTTTTCTAGACTAAGCAAACTTAACTTTTGAATCTGTCTCAGGGGGACACGCTCCCAGACTTTTGTTCTTCCCTTCTGAAGTCTCCAGCTTGTCTGTGTTTCTCTTAAAGAAATAATGCTCAAAGCAAACAGTACTCCTGCAGAGTGGAGAGGACTATTGCTCAGATCTGACATACGGCACTTCTGCTGGTATAACAGCACCATATTGCTCACACGCCTTCAGTCTGGGGCTTGTTTAGGACAAGCAAAACCTTTTCTGCTGTGCTATTCTGTACTGTATTCTGCTTTTCTGTACAGTTTCCTGAAGGGCAAAGCACTGGATATTATTAAATTGATTGTCTGACTTCAAACTACCTCTCCATTTTTTACGATCATCAAAATGTTAAAGTATTTGTCAGGCCTCTTTCATTTTGACATGTTCACACATTTTTAACATGTACTCTTTCCTCCTTCATACACCTAATGACTTTTTGGACAAGAACCAGACATAGGATAGAATCAGCTTGAAATATCCTTCTGACTTAACACAGGCTGACTGACAGCTGCTCACTAAGTATATATTTTTCAAACATTTATGCCAGTTTCATCTAATCATGCAAGCGTTCAGTAAACTAGTGCAGCCCATACTAACACAAACCTTTTTGTTTCAATAAAGTGATTATTGTCATGGCTAGTAGCACTTCTTATTGCTCTCATGTCTCTCTGATGTTTCCCCACTTGTTTGTCACAATTCTGCCTCTGTCTTCATGTGATTCTTTCATACCTAGAAAGCACTGCATCGTTCATCACACATAGCACATACTTACACAGCCTGTGCTGCGAGGCTCTGTACATAAAGCTTTCCTTTCACAAACATCGTAGGGTCAATCACCCCTTTAAACAACAGTGCTGCTTAATGTTGGCACCAAGGGTAAACCACAAGAGAAGGAAAGATGGTAAAAAAATTTATTGTCTACATACTTGTTTATTTTATCCTCTAGATCACCTGAGCACAGTATACTATCTTGGGTGCAGGTGCTTTGCAATAGGAAATTTGTTACTGCAGCTTACCTGGAGCTATTTTGTCCACTACACCAGAAATTATCACCCCCTCCAGTCGCTGGACATTTATTCATGTGGAGCTGCTCCCTAGCCTGGTTCTGTCAAACGGCCTGGTTTAGCAGAAACACCTTTTACCCTCAAATCATACTGGCAGAACAAGGATAAGCTGCAATTACACGTGCAGCTGTCCTGGCATGTCTGGAAGGGCACTAAGGTCTGGCAGCAGGTCCCCAGCTAGGGGCTGGAGATCAGTCCCCAAAGCCTCTTCTTTCAGATCTGCTGCTGCCTGAAGGGATGTGACCTCAAGCCATTTTTTTGCACTTTTTTTTTTTGAGTCACAGCAGTCCAGTCTATTTTGGAAAGAACAGTTGTACGCTAAAACCAGAACAGTGCCACTCCAGCTACAAATTACACTGGGATCTTGCTCTGCTCTGTCCAACACTGGACCAGCTCCCGACTGCCTTTGAGAGAACAAAGTTGGCCAAACTCATCTTCCTAAAAAATCTGTCTGGTATTAAAGAAGGATGGTGTAACAATTAAAGTTGACGAAAAAAAGAATTAAAACCTGGTATTTTCTGTCCTTGTTTTGTTATGTGAAAACTGCCGGGAAAATGTTAGAAGTGTGAAACCGCTTACTTCTTCAGAAAGAGGTCTCATTCCCGCTAACACTTCCACAACTGCGTATATTTGCTCTTTCTGTCTGCTTTGGCAGCAAAAGACATGGAAGAGGTGGGGGTTTTTAACAAATATAGGGAATGTTTCTGTCCTTTTAGTCTGGAAATGCACATACAAGAGAATGAGTTAAGCATTCTCAAGCAGTAATTTTGTGTGTATGTGTGTGTATGTCGTTAAAGCACTTACTCATGCTGTCAGCAGAAGCAAAATACACAACTAAAGGAAACAACAAGTAGGCTCTTAGGAAATATGTGGTAAACTGCACACAAAGAAGACTTAGTTTCCTGGAGGTCTCTGTTGTCAGCGCGCAAATGAAGGCACACTTCCAAAAGGCCTCTCTGTCTTTGCAGAGAGGACGAGGACACCTCCACGTCCTCTTCCTCTGCTTCTGGCAGCCTGCGATCCGTTCTGCTCTGCTGAGTTCCTGCCTTCCAGCAGGAATTAGAACCTGTGAACCTCTGTCCATTTTGTGTGTTGACTTCTTACCCATCTCAGTCAAATTGCCATTAAGTAATGTATGAAGTGGCTGGTTCTTCATTAAATGTAAGATGTCCTCTTTTGGCTTGCTTTGGTGTATATAACTTTGTTGGCTACTGCTATCCCACTTTTTGCTCTGTGCTGCTTTCATTACTCTGCTGTGTCTTCCTCCATCCACCCATCTGTTCCTGGAGCCTTTGTCCTTCTCTGTTGGAAATCTCATTTGTTCCCATTCCAGTGATGTGATGACAATTCCCAAATGTGTATTCCACCAAATCCATACATTCCTTTTTTATTGCATTAGGGCTTTAATAAACTGAAAATGACAGAACTCCTGAAGCATGGGTTTTTATTTTTAATTAAGTATTTTAAGCCACTACCTGTTGTTTTAGAAGGAAAATCTACTTCCTACAACAGAAGCTATTTCATTCCATACTTTTATGCATGGGTAGCAAGAATATCTAAATCTTGGGCAAATTTCTGAATTAGGTTCCGATGGCTTCTGTGGAGATTATGCAAACAATTTGCGTCTGTTAGATGGGGCTCTGCCCATACCATGCACAACTACACGGTGACCTGTTGGGCCTAGATCTTGGTATCTTGTAAATGAGTCTGAGTGTCCCATCATGTCTGAAAGTAGCACAAGAACAGTGTCATCTGCACAGCTTCAGCTTCCCAGGCTGCCAGGGTGGGTAGGGAATAGAATACAAATGTTTCACTGAGTTGTGCTACTAATAACAGGGGTAGACACTATGAAGCTCTTTTTAACCTGACTCGATAGGGTTTTCCCGCATTAATCTATTGAAACTTTATAGAAACCCCACCTCCTCCCATGTAGAGATACATGAAATGATATTACTTCTTACTGCATCTGAAAAGACATTTGATAAAATTTTGTACAGCACATTTACCAACAACTAAGTAGGTGCTTTTCAGGGGGGAAAAGGACCTCGTTCCTTTTTCATTCTCATGTGAACTGAAGTTACAGACGGTA
This sequence comes from Ibidorhyncha struthersii, assembly GCA_013398815.1. NCBI lineage: Eukaryota > Metazoa > Chordata > Aves > Charadriiformes > Charadriidae > Ibidorhyncha > Ibidorhyncha struthersii. The sequence goes on from VZSZ01010368.1 coordinate 645,891, forward strand.
CCTGGGAGGCAGAGCACTGCACTACAGAAATCCCTTTCAAAAGAGGGGATGGCCGGTCAAAGCAAGAACTAGTTTTAAAATAGAGCTGGATCCATCTGTAAAAGGCATTCTTCAGATACATTTTTTGTATGGAGCAGCATATGATTGCTGCTAATAGGAGAGTGAGAGGTGTGATGACTTTGCAGACTTTTTCAACTCACTAGTTCCTAAGAAGACTTTAAAGTATTTCTCTCTTTCCCTCAAAAGCCTATGATAGATCAAGAACTCATAACACAATATCTCAAAATCAAGAAAAGGAAAAATCAAGCTACTGTCAATAGTATTAAAAGTGGATTCCCCCCCCCCACACACACATATTTTCTTGATAATTTATTCATTAATTAACATGTAGGAAAAAAAAGACATAGGGAGACCTCAGTGCTAACGGCAGCTCAAAGGGTTTCCTGCCTCCTCTCTGGCGGGTTGCTGCTGTCCGTTCAGATCTCTCACTCTGCCATGCCAACACAGCTGCAAACCATATCAGTGAACTCATCTGTCTTAAAAAATAATCCACGTTTTCCCTCAGAATATTCTTAAAGATTAATCAGTTCCTGGAATGATATTACTATGCAAACTGATACTGCCTGTAGTGCTGGACATCCAGTATAGGTGTAGTGGTTCCTCTATGTCATGAGACTTCTGTTCCATTTATATGGGAATACATGTGAAAGCAGCACATCAGGATAGTTCCTGTCTTGAGATAACATGTAACAGCAATCCAGCCCTTTGGCTGACAATGGATCTGGGATGTCTGATCCCAACTTTGTTTTTGCAGGACACCATGACAATATTTCTAACATTTCTTTTACAAGCAATATGGGTACCTATTGTAGAGTTATTAAATCTAGAGCAGAAATAATCTTTGCTCTCCAAAGCCTTTTAAGTCATCTGGAGAGAATTTCTGTGGTGTTGGTAAGGCACAGCAGAGGTTTGTATTTCAGCACTCGCTACTTATCTCAAACTATGATGTGGTTCTTTGATGGACCCAACGCACATGAGGAACAGTTGTTCTGCAGCCGTTGTCCTGTGCATTTCAGCAGTGACCATCCAAGGCTGAACTGAGCCCGGGGAAGAGTTCAGGGTATTTACATTACATTAGGGGCAAATGTTGCAGGTGTTGCTCAAAGACATGGAAATGAAAACATAAGTGAAAATCACAGCATCACTTAGGTCCAAACCAAGATGATTTATGCTTCTTATTTATTTCAGTTAGTACAAAGGGTCTGTTCTATACCCCACATATTACCTAAACCTAGATACTACCTATAAATACAGAAATTGATTGCCTAAAAGAAGTGAATCTTTTCCAGTTTAGCCTAGGCAGAAGAGAAAGGTGCATTTTGGAGAGAAGTAATATGAGTTGAGGGTACTTTATGAGGTTACACTTTTAAAAAGAATGCAATAATTGCTTTCTAAATATTTCTCTCATCTCTGAAAGTATTTGGAAAAGCAATACATGTGTGGGGATACTTTGTTTAAATTGAAAATAAATACAAAAACATCTTTCTTAGAAAGAAAAAATGTCTTGAAGGTTTTGTTGTCAACTAATCATCAGCATGTCCTTCCAGAGGCTTCAGTGGAACCATGCATGTGCTGTAAGAGACTAACGACTAATGTAAATAGCATTTGCTGTGTATAAAGCTGCACTTTGCCCATGCTGTCTGGGGTGGCAGGCAGTGGACAAGAAGCATTATTCTTCTTTGGACAGCCATGACAAGAAGTTTAATCTCTACTTTTTATAGAAGAGAAAGGAAAGATAACTTTCATTCCGTGAAAAGCCAGCGCTTCCGAGGAGTAACCTTGTAGAGATCAAATCGAGTCAGTGGAGCCTGGTGAGCTGGCCTCTCATTTCTGTGGAGATACAGTTTGTGTACTGGAGACACCTGCTTCCAGTTGTTCAGGATATTGGTCCATTTTTTTTTTTTACAGAATGACAATATGAGTCCTACTGTGCACTGCATTTTGCTGTTGTTTAGGGATTTCAGATCAAAAGATAAACCAGACAAAGCTTTTCACCTAGCAATAGGAGCTAGACAAGGTTGCATCCAAAGTATAATGCAATAATACATGGACCCATAAGCAGGGACCTTCCTTCACAAAGACTTTCAAGGGAAAAATCCACATTCTTCAGGGCTTTTTTGTAATTGCAGTCTTGCTGCAAAAAGGTGGAACTCGACTGTTTTTTTCCTTTTTAGGAGTTTGGTTCCTTTTTTCTTAAAGTTCAGTTGATGACAAATCATTTGATCAGGCATAGCTTTCCAATGGCAGTAACACATTAAATATTTTCAAGAGATAAAGCAAATCAAAATCCTGAACTTTGTTGGTGGTTGAATTTATACTACAATTACACTTAAGAGTTTTACAAGTAATTCCCATATAAATAAAAAAAAAACACCTTGATTGACCAACATCTGGGACTGGCTCAAAATTAATGTCTGTATTTTACAGCCTCTGTTAACTGTTTTCAACACCACCACAAAACAACTTTCACAGGAGAGCATTGTATTACTCACAGTTTTGCAATAAACCCACAAAAGCACTGGTGCTCATTTGTGTGTGGTACAGAAATGACACCTGCACCACATCAATAACCGTGCTATACAATCAGTGCACTTTTTCATTTGTGGTTTTACGAGTAACGCCGTACTCCATTGCCCTTGAGACCTAAACTTCTTATTTCCACTTGTGACCTGGGTAGTGCTCAGCCTGACCAGTCATTTCAAATTTCCTCTTTTGTGTTCTTGGCTTTTATTGGCAGCTAATTACCTTCAAAGCCAACGCTGGCAATTGATGCTCAGCTGGCTCTTTATAATAAGGCTATGGTAACGAATGAGTCCATGATTCCTGGTTGGCCTTTTAACTCTTACACGTTTACTTGTTCTGGTGCATGCCACCAGTATAATTTCAGAGGCTACACTTTGCAGATGCTGGATTAAGATTGAGTTCAGAAGATACACTTATATACGTAAAAAGAAGACTAAGTTCTCCCTAGCACAGTTTTGTAATTAAGATACCATGAAAATACAGAATAGTTTCTTATCATTAATCAGAACCATTCAAAAAATTGGTCCAAACTGAATGTTGCCCAAACTGAATATAAAATACAAGGATTGGTTCCTGTTACCCGGGGTGTTTTCTTTCTGTGAAGCATGTGAAATGCTTTGGGAAATCTGTGGTCGGACACAGGTAGGACTCACTGCACCCGTCTGTCCCTGGAGAATTGCCAGTGCTGCGATATCTCAGGAGGAGGCAGAAGAATTAGTCCAGCTTTCCCCTGGACCATACAAAGAAAATAAAATGAGGCTTCCCAGTGTCATTTCTGGTACCCTCATCCAGCAGTCTGGAGCAGCTGAGGTCTCCCAAAGTCGTGTGTCAGAGCAAGTGTATTCATCCCTGTGGTGCTGTGTATGTGCCGTTGGGTCACCGGTTGGGTGCAGGGTTGGAGTGGGGATAAAGTTCAGTTGCTGGGAATAGGCAGTGCGGGTACAACCTGATAAGCAAGTTGCAAGGGGATGGTGCACATGTAGGGGAGATGAAATCTTGGATTTACGCTGTTAACCTTTTGCTGCTTGTAGGACCGCTTGTAGGAACATCAGTCTTTCTAACCTTAGAATTCACACCTAGTTAAACACAAACACATTTTCATGTACCTGTCCCTCACACACAGGCTTCCTTCACACCCTCCCCTCCCCCCCCAAAACTGAAGGGCCAAAGTCAAAAAGAAGTTGCCAGAGTTTATTATAGATGTAAGGCAGTGAATATTTCCTTAATCTCTTGAGGAATGGCGAAGATTTTCCAGCTGCAGTTAGAGTAAGAACAACAAAAAAATGCCATGATAGGCACACATCCTGAAAACTTGAACCCAAACTGTTAATCTTCAACTAAAACGATAAGCAACTGAAATCAATGTCAGTTTATACATAATGGCTATATGAATGCCATTATATAAAGGGCAATATTAAGCAGGCTAGAATAGGTGGAGCTAACAACACTACAGTGGCTAAGATATCTTATTGCCATGTTTGTTGAAAACTATGGACCTTTTCCGTAGACATGTCTTTTTTAGCTTTCTTTCATTCTGGAAATGAAAAGCATAGGTGTGGCAAACTTAACTGTTGCAGCTGCAGACATGCCTTGACTGCAGAAGTACAGGTAATTATTTTTTCATTAATACTAGTCATAGGGAGGGAAAGAAAAACGTGCTTTGTAATAATCCTTCAAGAAACTACTTCAATTTGGAAGTGGTAAGACTACTGAAGAGAAATTTATTTCCAATAGAAATATAATCTTGTGCACACTATTCTTATTTCAAAACACTGCAAAAGATGATTTTGCTTGTCCCTCGTAGAACTTGCAGTGTTTCTTCCTGCAGTTATCTCAGAATAACCTCCCTGAGATGGGAGATGAGTTATTAGAAACTGAAAAATGCTATATACAATTCATGACAATTTCAGTGGCCCCATAGAAATGAAAAACTATTTCTCCCTATTTTAAAATTAACGTGAATCTGAATGAGGCCTATATTTCCTTGGCAATGTATCATATATTTAGACACACTCACTACTAAGGTGGACAGTTTATTGTTCACCCAGACCAGGGCATTAATTGGAAAGGAATCATGGAATGTAATTCTGACATGCTGTCTTGATGGGCTGCTGCTGTAAAATAGGGTTATTCTCACAACTTCACGGTCAAATCTATTGCCTATCTTCATCTTTTTCTTACGTAAAATATGTCAGAGCTGATTTATCCCTGCTATAATGCCAGATGGATTGACCTGAAAAGGAAGGGGAGAAGAAATGAGGTGGCTGAAAGTGTACCATGGAACACTTAATGAGACATCTCTAGTTTAAGGTCATTAATGTTGTTCCTGTATGCAGTGAAGGGCAGTGCTTCTGGGAGTCTCCAAAGTCTTCTGATGGCAATGAAGGTATGGATCCAATTCCTTTGCTATAACTATATGGGGCACAGAAATAAGACTGTTACAAGACACACTTGCTGACTGTGATTTATGCGGTATCAGTCCCAAGGTATCAATTCGGGCCCTCCTAAAGTTGCTCTAACTCATACCAGTTGTCAGTAATCTAATTTTGATAAATCAAGGTATGTCCCTAGCATGCATATCTGTCATAATTCTTCTTATGCCAGACAACTCTGAGAGCAGGATTTTTCTGTAAGCCATGGCGGCTCTCCTGCATTTTGCCTTGAATGTTGTGTCCCTGCAAAGATTTCCTGATTTGTTGTCCTTCACGCTGTTACCTCACATTCAATATTATCCTGTAGATGTGAGGTATCACAGCAAGTACTGATTGGGTTACATTGGGTTATATAAATGCATATCATGTTGGGTTTTAGGCCCATAATTTGTATGTTTTGGAAGAGTAAGTGCTTTTGAAATACTCCCCGGGAACATGAGCTGACTCTGCAATGAACTGGTGTGGGGGGTCAGTCTTTTTCATCCTAGCACCCACTTTTACATACTCGAACAGCACATCTCTCGTGGGGCTGCATCTCAGCTCACCTTTCAGCATCAGTGGGAAAGGATGAGTAGGTGTAGCACTGTGTGACTGTTGAGGACCATCACGCTGTGATTTTAGCAGCAGTAGTGAAGATAATCATCTTGAGATCAGCCTAGTCCTCTGCAATATCACAGTTTGCCTTCCCAAGTTCTGCTCTCCCCATTTGTAAAATAAAAATGCCACCCACCTGCCCACCTTTACCTTACTTTGTGCTGTAAAGTGGAAGCTGTTAAGACAGCAAGAGTAATGAGTTCTGCAAAGTGTTATTCCTGTATGTATTGTATGTATGCTCATGGCTTCTGTTGGTAGTTTTGTCATTTTGTATTTCTTGTGTACATATCTACACAGAAGTTGGTGTCAACTAAAAGATCGGGTAAATATGTCCCCTTTCCATTTATTTTTTTAGCATCAGATCTGCTCATCTTGACTTTTCTAGCTGAAGTATTTTCACCTGAAGGCTGTGTTGCATTTTTATATAACATGAGTGTACAAAGGCAAGACCACAAAATGTGAAAAGAGATACCCAGATACATCATGTCACAGTAAGAAATCCCTTAGTTGTGTTCCAGAAGAATATAGATTCCTTGAAATAAAAAAAAAAAAAGTATTTCTTGAAAAACAAGAAAAGGACTTGAAAGTCTGAATGGCAGGATATATTTGCAGTACATATGATATTAAAATATTTCACCTTTTCAACCTCTAGGGGGGACTATGTTTTCAGCGAACCTGTCTGTGAAGAATTTTCTTAATCTCTGGCAGGCTGTTCAGACTGTTGCTAACGCTAGCTGGAGCGAGTCAAGTGATTCTAGATTTGTGTATGAGCTATTCCTGGGGGGAAAATAGCCCGTGTGTGAAATGACCTTAGTCCTAAAGGGCCAGCCTGAAATCTCTGCTCTCGCTGCAGGCCGCGGGCATTCTGCCTGCTACTGATTCGCAACTACAGGATTTGTTCCAATTAAAAAGCATTTATGTGGCTGAAAAAAATAATGTCTGTGGAGAAATGTTGGATTTATAGCTATGGAAAATACTGTAAGTGAACTAATGACGAAGTAGATTAAGTGACATTTTGAACTGGGATTAACAAGTAAAATCTCGTGCAGAACTTTCTGGCTCAGAAAAATAAATCAATCACTGGGTGGGATTCTTCTTTATAAAACTGCTTAGGGTGAAGGGGAACAACTGAAATGTTCACGATGTTTTGGGCCCGCAGAGACACTGTGACTCTCACAAGGCTGAATGCAATTGCTCAGACAAGTAGTGACCATATACAGTGGGCCAAATCTTTTTCCGAAAGTGTAAGAATTGCTCTTGGTGCTATCACTGCTACACAGTACTGGTTAGGTGCCTTTTGTTTCTTTTTCCCCTCATGTTGGGCCTGCTTCTCCCACTCTTACTCATTCCCAGCAGTACTTTACCTCACAAGGAGCAGCCAGTGTGAAGGGATGGCAGCCCTGTGATTTATGGGCTTACTATCTCTTCCGCTGTGTTTACACAGCTTACGCTCAAATAAGATGGCTAGGAGAGTATGGCGCTCACACGTAAAATGAAAAAGATATTCTGGTGGGGGAATGAGGGAATCAAGAGAGATCCGTCCAGATTTCAGTGTTGTAAACACATCTGTAGGGTCACCATAAAGCAGTGACTACAAAGGTCAGCATTTCAAAATGTGTCTTAAGAAAATGTTTTTGCAAGCTTTGTGGTGAAGATGGCTGGCGTGTTGTATATTGTAACATTCTGCTTAATCTCCACTATGTTATACGAAGTCATTTACAATAAAAAATGCCTGACATAACTTACGGTACAGGAACATACAAAACCAGCTTCACCAGGGTGGATGTTTATGTAATCTTCAAGAACACTCTGAAGTTCGATTCAGTAATCAAATAAAACTACATGAGAGGCACATTTCTCAGAGACACTACCCATCTTTGAATTTCTGAGCTTCTTTATTTTACTTTGCCCCAACAGATAAATGCTTCTGAAAACAAAAAAAAAAAGATTTTTTTGACGATTATTTCTGTACATCACGTTATCTGCTGCTTTCATTTCACTTCTCGTTTGTAATTGTACAAATGCTTCCAGCTTTCTTTACTTTTTAATCAAGGCATTTTGAAGGTGAGCAGATGGTCACCCCAGGAGCACAGGTTTCCCATTCATGGAGTGCACGGTGAAGGCAGCAACAAAAGTAAGTTTACACATACTGCCCTGACAACGACCTCTGTGCTGAACTAGACAAACCCCTTCTGTAAAGCCAGGAGCAGTTCACTCACCTTCCGAATGCAAACCTGGCACTCTCTGAGTAACCATAAAACACCAAACCGCGCAGCCCTGCCCTGGGTTTGAGGATGCGTGCTGTTACAGGGCACAGAAAACTCCACAGAGAGCCATCCTTTAGGATTTTGCTGTCAAAAAGCATCAGGTATTCCAAAGCCTCTTTCACAAAACATTTTGCAGATTTTGCATTGACTTTACTCTTTGTTCCAGGACATGACTGTCCATTTTAAATGGATACTAACAAAATCTTAAGCACAGCAGCCTTATGGCCAGTTAGTACAGGTGAAGAGGGATGCGTTTAACATGCACTGAGCAGGCAGTGTAGTCAAGATAATTCAAAAAGTTATTTTCCTTCTTTTTTCCCAAGAAAATAAACTCAGAACAGGACTTGTCTCTTTCACTGGGGAAACCTCTGCTGCTCGGGGCACGAAATTGTGTCTCTGAGACAGAGTGGGTACGAAGCGACAGAAAACTCCATCTGAGCCCTCTTGGCATGGGGGTCTCAGAAAGACCCCAGAGGGATACAGGCCGGGGTCAGGGATGCAGTGATGGATTCCCCATAGGGTTATGCCGTCCCTGAGCACGGGCACCTTTCGGGGTGAGGAGATGGGAGCTGGGCAGCCCTGCTTGT
>VZSZ01010369.1:7614-22890 GCA_013398815.1 Ibidorhyncha struthersii
AGTGACCATGGACTGAGGTAAACCCAGCAGTCCCAGTACTGTGACACTGAACTCTTCCCAGCACCTACATCAATGCTGCAACTGGCTTTATTGAGGTATTGCAGTGTTTGAAAGGGGGGTCTATCATACAGACTGAAACAATTCAGTAGTTCTACAAAATTAGTTAGCGCCATGTGAAAGCTACCTATAGGCAAAAATAAGAGCAAGAGGCTCATCCCAAACTCCACAGTGGTGCGCTCAGCATGCTGGTACTCACCCAGTGAATTTGGCTTTCTTGGGAAGGTGGATCACAGTTGCATCGGGGGAGATTTGCAAAGCGGGATGGGCTGTGTTGCTCAGTAGGCAAAACTGAGTTCCTGGTACAATTCATTACAAAGAAACATCAGTTCTGAGAGGCTGGCAACATTAACATGAGATGAATCATAAAATGTTAAGCAACAATTAGTTCCATCTTAGCTGGACAGAGGTAGGAGCGACAGAAAAAACTGGGTGCAAATACAAGGACTCTTCCAAGCTGAGCTTGACTGGGATGGCAGTCTTCTGGCAACTAGGCCCAGAGATCATAACAGGTTATATTATTCAGAAAAGTAGCTAGGTGATAAAGAAGTAATTTCTTATCTCTGACAGAATTTAATGTTTTTGTTTCTGAGGTCACATCGTGTTTACATTGACATAAATCTATCAACTTCAACTGAAGTAGTTCCAGATTGTGCTTATTTTAAGCAGCTAAAATATGGTTCCTTTTATTTCAATAACTTGCTTACTCCTGTATTGGAAGGCTCAGTTATGATTTCTGCAGGAAAATGCCATCTTTGACCACTTTGCCCCTCCACCCCATTGTTTTGACATCAGAAAACGGTGATGTACCTTTAGTTGAGATGAGAGCAGCTTCACTTTGTTCATTTGTCCCAAATTGTTTGTCAGCCCTCAAGTAGAAGAAATAGTTCATGTTAGGCTCCAGAGATACTTTCAGTTCAGGTCTCTTTATACTGGCAAAAGATCCGCAAATTTTGAAGATTTTCATACATGAAAATGTATGCAGATATTCAAACCAGGAAAGAATAATTTATGCAAACAGCTAAGCCACCTAACAGTATTGTTGACCAATGAAACAACAGGCACCACAGAGAAACTCCAAACTGGTAAAGGTGAACACTGTTTTCACACACAACCGGGTTATGTAGGAGCTTCAGCATTTTACTTCAGGGATCCTCCTTACTTCGTCTGACAAATTTTCAGGCCTTTGTTCCTGTACTGCCTTCTTATGCAGTGCAGTCATTTGGTGTAGTGCTCACTGTATGTTCATTTTGCAGCATGTCATCACATAAAATGCAAGCAGTACAGAAACAAATTCTCACCCGTTTCCTCTAAAAAGTCTGCACTACAAAACGAACAAGCTTCTGCAGAAAAAAAACTTGTAATTAATTCAGCTACATGAGAGTGAACACGCTTGCTGTGTTTGTACAGTCTGGGCACATGCTTGACATTCAAAAGAACAGATACCCTTATCTGAGAGCACAGAAATTGTGCATTTCTTATTATGAACTCCTTGCTCACAAATTGTTCATCAACAAAGCCTTGGCTCTTTCTCCCTCATGGTGCTGTGCACTCTAACAGGCTGGTTTTGCAAGAGGCAGCAGCAGGGGAACTGCCTTTGCACAGTGCCCTGCTTTGACTAAGTCTCCCCTTTGTCTCCCACAAGTAGGTTGGCAATTGCACAGTTTGCTTCACCCCTGTGACTAACTAAAGCCACGACCACAAGAACACTTCAGCAAGGCACTGGGAGTTTGGCAGGCTGGTTGATTCTTACTGAATGGTTCAGGGAAGAGGTGCAACCTGATGAATTGCCTGATGAGAACCTAAGATCTTTAGACTTGAAAGAGGAAAAAGGCTCATCTGAGTATAGGGGACGAGGAAAAGGAAAGATGAGTTGAAAATATATAAGATGGGAACTGATCAAGGAGGCAAATATAAAAGAAGTCAGAGAAAGGAAAAAGGGGATAGAAGCAGAAGCATGGAAAAAGCACCCAACCTTTGAAGGAATTTGTCCATGCTTCCTAGACAAGTCTGGCCCAGTCTGTTCCTTAAGAGCACCATCCTGACATCTTTGGTGTGAATCTGAAGCACAGAGCACCAAAAAGAAGTTCTGAGCCAACAGTTACAAGTGAGATGAAGGGAGGGCACACTAAGCTATTAGTTGGAAGCTGTTTGTGGCAACATGTTGATCAATGTGTTTTAAGCACAGTGATGCCCTCTATATAGCTACTTCTTCTGTGTTTTGGAAAATACCACTTAAGTCAGTGTCTTCCCAAGAAATTAGGAGATCTTCTTTTTCACTATTAGCTATTTAACTGATGACTAGTTAACAAAACACAACATTGTTTTTAAATCCAAGTAGATAGGTACATTCTGGTGTAATGGGTAGACCTAAGGTATTCATATTCTGGAGTCTGGATCCCAGAACCTGGGTATTCAGAAAAGATTTTGGGTCCAGCCGATTGCAGAATAGGGTCAGCCATCAAAGTTCAGATTTACATCTCTTTCAAATCCGAAAATCTCCAAATCAGAATTTGGATGCATTTTTAAATCAGAGAGCAGTAGCATGTCTCTTTTTAGTTGTAATAGTGAGACAGAAATGTCTGGACTTTAAGCAGATCTGGTCAGTAAAACAGTGGTCTGATTTTCAAATAGCATTCTCTGCTTGGTAATCTATTTTAGCCAGCTTTAAGCTGCCTAAGAATAAGAGCCCATCAATTTTAGCTACAATTAAGGCTTAAAAACCAGTCCTGCTACTGCCAACTAATGAAACGGAATATGCCAACAAGAAGGAATTTCATTTGCAACAGTCTGAGCCAGCTCCAAGCTCACAAGGGGCTACGTGCAAAGAAGAAATAGCTTTTGCTATCACCTCTCCTTTTGTATAGAGGATAGGATGAAGGGGGGAAAGTGAATACTGAGGGCTCCCCAGCAATCACTGTAGTTTGTCATGCTTCAGACTAACCCTGCAATCAGTGATAAAAAAAGCAAAGATGAGGAGAAGATATGATTGCTGCCTACCTTAAAGCATACAGGGCACGCATGAGAGAAGGGAAGGGAAAAATGCATCCTGACTGTTGGGGGGAAACCTGTTTCATTTCTGAGTTCCTATAACAAGCATTGCAGCTAGATCTTCCTCAAGCTCACCTAAGGTAGTACACCATGTAATTTTGGTCATGAAAGAAAGAGAAATCCACCTACAACATTTTTATGTCACCTATTTTCTACTTTAAATACACCTGCTCACTTTACAGATGATTTGGAATGTAGTAATGTAATTATCAAAGTATGAGGCATCCTGGCCTTTAGCCTAAATGTTATCATATTTGCACTGTCCCCACAATGTCTTGGTATCATAATAGAAAATTCAGCACATAGAAATTCAAGAAACATTTTAAGTTAAATATTTTAAGTATCTCCTCTTAATCCCCCTCTTTATAAGAGGAATCTATAAGTCCCCAAATCCAGTCTCCAAATTTCAGGTATGTGCTATTCAAAGCAAAGCAGAAAGAAGTTACATGTTTCTTCATCTTTAAATTGTTGAGCAATATGATAGTAGCAATTGTCTGTTAAATTTGTGATTTCCCTGGTTTTAGGGAAATCTGATGCTGTGTTTTGATGCATATTTCTCCCATCATCATCCTCATTTATTTCAAGGAAACAACATCTAGAGGATATTTTTTAATATTGCATGAACCCAGCAAATGATATGCCTTGCAGTGATTCAGAATGCCTTCTGTGCTGTAATTGTAATTTCCAACCCCAATATCCCACTGAAACAGCACCTCCAGACCTGTGCTGGTACCACTTATGTTGAGTTAGAGCTGAAAGCATGCAAGCTTCTCAAGATACGTGTAGAAGCACACCATGGGTGTGCACAGGGGTGCACCATGAGTGGAAAAAAGCTCTTGAAGGTAAAAATAAAGAACAAATTGCTCTGAGTTCCCTCCCAGATGTGCCGCACGCTTACTTTCCTCTCCTCTGTCCCAGCTCTGTCCGTTTTGGGGTTAGATCACCAAAGCACCACCTGCAATGGTCCTCGCTGCTATCTCAGACAGCAAGCCCAGCACAGCCAGAGTGGAGGAAGATTCCCTATTTTCCACACATTGTTTCCTGAGCTGGCAGGACAGTCATGTGGGCAAAGCAACAGGAGGGAGCCTTGCTCTCCTTTTTCCAGACCTGCTCTATGGGTAGACAAAAAATTTCAGTAGCTAGCAGTGCTGGTCTCACATTGTCAGAGAGGATGACAGTCACTTCCGCTTTTACAAACTCACTGCATACTGTACTAATTTCTGCCTCCCTGAGTCTTACAGATCTCTCATGATGTGATACACGGTTTCCATCTGAATAGCCCCCACACCTAATCCCTGGACTACATTTCTCACAGTTTTCCATTTTCCACCCACAGCTCCATTGACTTCTCAACACAAAGAGGCTGAATGGCGAGAGAATAGCAGAGCTCTGGAAACCGAAAGAAACATTTCAAAGCCTCATAAAGATTCTGGAAAAAGAATCAACCCGGGAAGGAGCTTTAAAACCACAGCAGCAGGCCAAGGACTCATTGCAGAAGATTGAAGATAATTTTTTTGTTTTGCACAAGCTCAACTGAGAAAGAGAACGAGTCAGTTCTGGCAGCTTGTTGCCACAAGCAAACTGCTTGGTGCTAACGATACCTCGCTCACAGATTACAGTACAGTTTTAAGAAAAAGAGGCAATTCCAGTTAACAGCAAAGAAACTTGAAGGCAAACACATAGTACAGGTTTGGGGAGTAGCTACATTATACCTGACCAACAGTGACTTTGGAAGGTTAACAGGGACCTGATGGCTTCATGAAATATGTATGAAACAGCAGATCATGGCTGCCCTTTGAGAGGCAGGAGAGCTTGTCAAGACCCCCTCCTCCTCTCCTCATTTGCAATAACACAGCACACTGCGTGAAAAAAAGGTCTCCCAACCCCGCAGAACTTTTTTATTTCAATTTTTAGCCTACTTTTGAAAGGAGCAAGGCACATGTAATTTCACTGTCATACTTGTCTAGTAGAAACATGAACCATTTAGTCAACTAATTTTGACTGCAAGGAGTGAAGCCCATGGGTGAAGACCCTAATCAGGTTCCCTGGGAGGGGGAGACAGGAAAACTCAGCTGGGTTCCCACATGGCAAGTCACTCCCCTGCCTCCCAAAGCTTCTCAGACCTCTGCAACTGTATTTTTCTGGAATATTGTTGTTGTTTTTAAAAAACAAATAAACAAAGCCCCAAACCCCCAAGGACATACAGAGCACCATCCTCACCCTCTCCTCTACACAGCACAGACTTAACATAGGGGAAACCAGAGAAGGTCTGGCATAAGCAGACACCACACTCAATTTCAAAGCTGCTCTTTGGCTTGCTCTTCCACCCCTGTGGCATGCCTGCACAGCTGGGCAGTGCTGGGCTCAGCTGTGCTTTGGGAGGGATCTGCCCACGCATCCAGACAGCACAGATGGGTCACCAACATTACCAGGACACCACTATGACCCTCACTATGTCCCAAGCTGGCTCCTATCTTGTTTGCCACAAAACAAAGAGCAAACTGGCCCAGGCTCCTCCATCCCGCTCCTTCCTGCGAAGCTCAGCTGCCCTCCTCTGCCATGCTCGGGGCTGTTGCAACTGTGGAGGAGCAATTTCTTCCCCGGCCAGCACAGCCTTGCAACTTCTGGTTGCTTGCAGACAGCGCAACATCTCCAGGGTTTTGGCCCCAAATGAATGGGATTGCCCAGTTAAGCATAATAAAAAGGAAGTATTTTTACATCTCTCAGCTTAATCTCATAGATTAGTGTCNTCAGTGCGCAGAAGCTGATTTCTTCCTTGCACAGTTGAAGAGAGAATAATCTCTTGCGTAACGACCCACAGTCTGAGGCAGGGTGCTCATTAACAGCTGCCTAATCCAACCAAGCAGTGATTGTGACTGTGGCACTGACCTGAGACCTTCTCCTTCTGGCAAATGCTGTTGGCAGTACTCCAGAGTGAAGGACTCCATTGCCACCAAGCCAGCACGCCAGTGGATGATGGCCATGTCCCAACACACCATGCAGTCCTTGGCCTTGATGGTGGGGATGGTGGGCACTGGGGACACAGGGACACATTGGCTGTATCGCAAGGAGGGCACCAGTGGTTGGCAGGGGATGTTCATGAGGAAAAGGAAGAGCAACCTCCCTGAAAACCCATGGCATAGTTAGTTTTATCTGTCCAGCAATGAACTTTTGCTTATTTGCGTTTCAATGGCAGAGGGCTACATTATGGGGAAAACCCCCACACTTTGAAAGCCACTGTGAATATTTGTGCATTTCCTCGCACAGTCTTAGAATGTCCATGTAGATTTTTATGCCTTTCCTCAAGCACATTTTCCCCATTTCTGCTATTCTTTAAGGAGCAGAGCACCAAGGAAGTACTGTGTACAGCTCTCCCTGAATCACCTCAATTCTGTCCTCAGCTGTTCCTGCATGAACTTCATCAGAAACAAACGTGCTGCTGCAGAACTGAGGGGGAGATGCTGACTTTCTGCTTAATTATGTCCTGTTTATTTTTGCAATACGGATACTAAAATTTGGTCCTGTAATTTCTCTTTTTCAGAGCATCAGTTTAAGAACTACAGGCCCAACTGTAAGACAGAAAACTGAATGTAAAATAGTGCACTGAATACAAGTAATCAAAAGCTATTGTGTGAAATAACACATCCAACATTGTAGGCTGAAAATGGATTAGTTGTAGTCACATGCATCATGGTTTCAGCTGGGATAGAGTTGACTTTCTTACTGGCAGCTGGTATAGTGCTGTGTTTTGGATTTGGGATGAAAATAGTGTTGGTAAAACACTGATGGTTTTGGTTGTTGCTAAGCAGTCAAGGCCTTTTCTGCTCCTCACACCACCCCAGTGAGTAGGCTGGGAATGCACAAAAAGTTGGGAGGAGACACAGCTGGGACAGCTGACCCCAACTGACCAAAGGGGTCCATGCCATATGACGTCATACTCAACATATAAAGCTGGGAGAAGAAGAAGGAAGGGGGGGAAGTTTGGAGTTATGGCATTTGTCTTCCCAAGTAACTGTTACACGTGATGGAGCCCTGCTTTCCTGGAGACGGCTGAACACCTGCCTGCCAATGGGAAGCAGTGAATGAATTCCTTGTTTTGCTTTACTTATTAAACTGTCTTCATTTCAACCCACGAGTTTTTTTTCTCACTTTTACTCTTCCAATTCTCTCCCCCATCCCAACTGGGTGGAGTGAGCGAGCAGCTGTGTAGTCCTTGTTGCTGGCTGGGGTTAAACCACGACAACTTGCTCTATCTCTTTCCAGGGAATAGCAACATAAATGAACCTTAGAACTGTTGCTGAAATTCATATAAACAGTCTTAATACCAATACTTAAAAGAAAAGTTATTAATTAAAAAAAAAGTCATAGAAAGTTATTTTACTTTTTTAGAGATTGTGTTCCAAATAGGAACACAAAAGTAGAAATTAGACAATTTTATCACAAGATAATCTTATAGAACTACAACCAGCATTCCAGATGCATTCTGTTTTGTAAGAAAAATTATTTGTTATTAGTAGAAAAGGAAAGAAAAAAACCTCATAAGTACATATTGATTGCCTGGTTTAGTGAAAATCAGGAGGTTAGCAATCTGGGTTAAGATGTACTTCATGTTTTACTACAGGAACAGCTAATCTAGGTATTCAGCAGAAAAAAAGAGTCTGTGGGATAGATTCTCATCTGGTAATAAATCTGTGTAGCTCCCTTAGCAACAATCCTTTAATTCTTTTCTGACGTATTTGATTATTGTCTGTTTTTAAATGCATCTGCTTCTAAAGAATGAAAAATTAATTGCTAAATCCCCCAATATCTGCATTCAGAAACTGACACACATACCCACATTTATATATGTTCAAACAGTACATCACAAGACATCAAGTACTTTTTAAAATTTAAATTATCAGTCTAAAGAGTAGATGGAGCCAGCATACCAGAAAAAAAGTTGTTACTGTGCCTCTGAGATTTTTAACAAATTAACTGCAATTACTCAAGCTGTACTAATTAGAACATATATATGATTTCCTGGTAATATTCCAGCACTCATATAAGTGATCTTATAAGAGGCAAAGAGGGTAAGTTCTTACTCTGTCCCTCAGATACAGGGTGAGAATCACATAGGTTTTGAATGACAGAAGAAGGTGCATTCACTCCTATATCTTTAGGATTGCAAAGAGCCTTCATCTGGAGATCAATTTGAGATGGATGGGGTGGGGGGAAGGTGGAGCTATAGAGGGATACTTGCTTCCTTCAGCATCATTCCCTCACAGAAAACACTGCTTCGAAACAGCGTGTTCCCCAAGGGAGGAGAGGACAGGCTGTGAGTTTGGGAGGTGGATGAGCAGGAGACAGGAGGTGCTGGGGGGATGGATGCTGCTGCAGCAGCAGCATGCTGTGTTCCCCACAACTCCCCAGGCCCACTGCCACCTCCATGCATGCAAACCCAATGGGGAAGCCTTGGAGGGGTTCCCAACACCTGGAAGAGGCACAGCTTTGATCCACTATTAATGTGTATGTTCCTGTTACTCCATATACCAGCAAATGATTTTCTTATATGTGCCAACTTTTAATCTCAATTACTGAAAACAAACTCTCTAAATTCTTGCTTCTGAGTTTATATTGCTAATTGGACTACTTGAAGAATCAAAGTATTCAAGCTTCATATCAAAGTAGCCAGGCTCACACTGAAGAATTGGTTTCCATTACCAGTGCTCATCTTTCCACCCTTGGCCTTAAGGGAATGTGGTTTTACATCAGTCAGTGCTTGGCAGCGTCCCCACAAGTCCACCTGGAGCTCAGCATGCTCCAGAGGGAGTTCACTTAGCTTGAGGGAAGGTATTTAATGAGTCCTTATTTGATTTAGTTTATTTGTTTTCTTCAAGAAACAGACCAAAGGAAGGCCTCAAAGACTTGAAATTAACTTCAGAAGGCATCAGTTTGGGGAAAAAGAATGATGAGCCTGATGCCAAAAGGCAAATACCGTTCTTAAAAATAATGGCTTCAGAGAGGTGAGAACCCCTTTTTAAATTATGATTTATTAGCTTGTAATAACTCATTATTATTTGACCATTTCGCAGGAATTCTCACAATTACATTGTTGTAATTGCTCATTTGCATTGTTGATGTCATAAAATTTGAATTTATACTTTGAATTCTTTGGAAAATCATCTTTGCTAAAATATGAATAGCAAATTGAATATCAAGGAGAGTTATCAACAAATTTGAAATCTAGTGGATTAAGCAAAAGGCTTGAAGCTGTGGTTGCTGCCAAGTGATTTCAACAATACACTCAGTGTTCTAGAGTTATTTCATTATGAAATTGTTAAATGTCTGTATTTTGTAACTGCAAGAAGCACTAGCACTAAAAAAATCATCTGGCAAAAGGGCCTCAGACACAAGAGGCTTCACCTTGCTCATAATTCAAGAAGCAATAGTTTTGTCAATACAAATTATTAAAGAAATTAAATCTCAGAAAAACTAATCAGTCAAATGAAGCTCATAAACAATACTTGTCTAATTACTCATCTTCATTTATACCACTTAAACAGCAGCAGAGCCTCTCAGCCACACCTGAGCTTTGTGTTCCACTAAGCTAGACTCAGCATGTAACCTCAGTAAAGCAGGCCTTCCCCTGAAAAGTTAATCATTTAAATCAATGCAACATAGATGTATTTTGGAGGATGGCAGAGAGGAAAAAAATGCAGCTGTCACTTCCATTTTCCACAGGAGAAGCAGCAGCACAGGTGGATTTCCCAGAGCTTCCCTGGAGCATTGCAGCGCACTCAGAAGAGAAATTCGTAATGTGCCACCCCAATGCTCCAGTCACAAGGCCCGAGACTAGAAATGTCTTCAAATCTGAATACCTTCAAGTTTCCTCCCAGGAGCAATTATGCTGCTACCTCTTAGCAAAAAGGGAAACGATTGCTAGTTGCCTGCTATCTGCCAGATGGGCTAAATGAAACAGTTTCTTCTGTTTCAGTAACAGTATGGATGTTAGACCACTAGAATTGGTCTAAGAACCTGAAGCTTATAATAATAAAATGCCAAAATAACAATCAAATGCCAAAATATGTACATACCCGTTTTAAAAATGGCTTTTTCACTACAGCCTGTGCAGTTCACAGCCATGACCCACACACTGTAACAGCAATCTGAATCCAGGTCCTCCAAAATGCAATGGCTCTCCTTCACTGTATTCTTCCACCAAAGCTAGGAGGGACACACGCACAGGACATTACACTCACGTGTTTCACTGGTAGGGCTTATGATTGTGCCTTTTGACTAACATGTAAAAACCAGTCAATTAAAAAAAATCCAGAAAGCATTACCAGCCAAGATCTCTATATTTTACTCTGACTCAGTTTTGACAAAGTTTTTGACATGCCCTTGAGTTGCATGCATTCAAACCCCATTGATGCAAGGGGAGATTATGGCCCTCAGTCCTACTGAGGACTAGGCTGCAAATTTGGGACATACAATCAGCAGTTATCAACTCTGGTTTCACCTCTCTATAATATAACTTAACATAACAATTTATCATAATGGAATTTATAGCCCTTAGCTATAAATGAGCTATTATAAAAAGCCCTTAGCATTCTTTAGAGTGCACACAAATAAACACATGCACCCACATACACACATGGATTTGTGCAGAGCCCAGTTGCTTTAAGTGACTTTATGATCAGCCTGAGCTTTTTAATGAACAAGCATTTCAATCCTCATTTCTCAATTTCCATATTTAAGATTTAAAATATTTTAATGTCATTTTGAAAAAAAATTCCTTTCCTACATGTGGAAATACTGTGGAAATACTGATTATCTTTTCCTGTCATTTTTTATTAGGACACATTTCTCAAGTACATGCAGGTCCCTAAAAACCAAATCAAGCCTGTTCCTTTGGGAGCTCTATCTACAGTTCCTATTAGTATCCACGGGGCAGCAGGGACACATTCTCTCTGAAGATCGGGCCACTTCATAAAAGGGCACCTAAACAGGGAAGTTGCTGCTTCTCTGCAAGCAACTGCCCTGTACTTTGTAGACCATGCTATTTACCTTGCATTTTGGGGGATGAAGGGGAGAAGAAGGAACGGCATCTACTTCGCGGTCTCCTCCACTGTTACCTGTCCTTAATCCCATGCATGATTTCTTCACAGCCCCGCCTCTCTCTGCATCCTGGGCCCTCCCCTGCCACTTGGCCTCCCCTCTGCTGACCTGAGACCAGAGAAGAAAGGGCTGCTGCCATTGCAAAGGCAAGGCCTTATGCACCCCCCACATCTTTGCTGGCTTGTGGCTCCTCCATACAATAGACCTGGAAGCAGTCGATGGTGTCCCTGTTGTTCACAGCCCAGTAGATGACAATGAAGGTGCTGGTAGCTGAGTTTGGTTCCTGAGGTATGACAGTCGGTGTCTGTGGGACTGAGAGGAAAATCTTCAGTTATTATTCACACTCCTGTATCTTCAGCCAAATTACCTACAGGTTCATGAGGCAACCTGGTCAATTATTTTCACAGAACAAACACAGCAAGCACTTGAAATATGGACAATACTGGTGCAGTTTTAGAGCAACAGGTCCGCCTAAACTAGGAACAGAAAAAATTAATTGCTCAGCATGGGAATCTGATTGCCTATTTCCCTCACAGTCTGGACAAAATAAGATCCAGACCCAGTACTGGGACCACCCAAACCTAGCACAAAGCATGTGCCCGTGCCCTGCCTGTCTCTTGGGGTACTTCACTATGGGGCAGGACCATTGCACAGATGAGTCAGGGCATGGCCACTTGTTTCCAACCTCCAGCAGGGCGAGGGGAGCGGTGCACTACCCTACCTCCCAGGCCTGTGGCAATCCTGGACATGCAGAGCTGTCATACAACCCCAGTGGCATCAACAACCCCTCTCCTTTCCCCAAGAGACCTGCTCCCTTCGGTCACAGGGAAAGCATTCCAGCTCTGCGCTCCACTTTGAGGCACACATGCTGATAAAACCCCAAGAGACAACTGAGGTCACCTCCTCAGAAAGGCCAGAAGACCCTGGAGCCTTATGCAGGTTCCTTTGGGCAGCTGCCTTCTCCATTACCTGACCTTGCCTTGCAGCGCAGGCACCAGAGGAGAAGACACCCTATGAAGAGGATGCCTGTGAAAGCGGAGACTGAAAGCACTTGTTTGTAGCAAACAGCATGGGACAGGTCACTGATGGGAAGAGGGAGCTTGCAGAAGAGAACCTCCTCCCGAGACAGACATAACTGAACCAGAAAGGTGGGCAGGGGGGAGGACCTGCCACACCAGGGAGGGATTCACGCAGTGTGTCAAACCCGCCAAGGGACTGACAACAACAGGGGTGTCCTCTTAGGAAAAGGAAGGCTCAGATCTCCTGCATTCACAGCCTGGCAGAGCAGGAGGCTCCCTTCAGCCTTGGGTCTGTCTCTACCCAGAGGTGGACTCTTACTGCAGGTGCACAACCAGGTGCTCCTGCCTAGCGCAGTCATTTCCCCGCAGACCCAGAGGATCCTTGGTAGGTAGGTTGAACCTGAGCTCTGCCTTAGCCAAAGCACCCTAACCCCATGGGACAGACAGGAGCATCCATCACAAAGAGCGCTTTAAAGATCTTCAAGTTTCCCCAAATTTTATACAAACTTTGTCTGCTGATCCGCACAGATCCATCCCTGACAACATATTGTTCCCCTCTATGATTATGGCTTAAAAGAGAGGGAGGGGAAAGAAAGAAAGAAAGAAGCAAAAAGCCCTAAAAGCTGTTCATTGTTAAAGTGATTGCAGGGAACAAAAACACATGGTTGTATTTCTTCACCCAGTAAATTTCCATATTGCATGAATTCTGTTAGAATCTCAGCAGAAAGCTTTTGCTTTTTTTTCAGTTATCTTCACAGTAATGATGATGGTCCCCTGAGGCATGAACAGGCAAATGCAGATGCTGGCTGTTTCCTTATGATTTATACAGAGCGCTACCAGTACAGTAGGATTACATCTGCTTCCCATTGAAAAAAAATTATCCTTCTCATTGCTAAAAAAAAAATCCACATTTTGTCTTTTGACTGTATCTAGAGTCGGTCAATTTAAAAATTGATCATCTTTAGGAAAAGACTTCCTTTCAGCTGACCCATTGGGGAAAACAGCTTTTTTCTCCTGTGAAGTTGCCTAGAAACCACTGTTTGTGATCACAGAAACCCCATAACTGCAAAATTTATTATGCCAAATCTGAACAGAAGCTAGCTTAATGAATGAAACTTCATAATAACTTCAAAATAAAGTTATAGATCAAAATTCAGTTCGGTAACATTGAAAAACATTTGATTTCCAATTTCTTTTTGCATAATACGAAACAAACTATTAAAAGGAAGTAATTTCAAAGGAAGAAGTTGAATTATTCTCTTCAGAAACAGAAATTTTCTGTGTTATCAAAGTGCTGGTCTCTTTTAAAATGAATTTTAGTCAAAGAAATGAGATATTTGCGCAACAAGTTTTTTTGACTAAAACATATTTTTCAAAAGAAAAGTGGGACGTTTTCTGATCAGTTCAGTTTTCATTGAAGTGCTATGGTGTAAGGAAGCTTTTCCTTCATGCTACCTGATCTCCATGGCTCTCAGGTGAAAAAATAATAATCCCAAATGTTTTATGGATATTTACCCCTTTCCAGTGTAATGGGAACTAACATTTCCTTAACTTTGTGGACTTGAAGAAGGAGAGCAGTTGCATTCCTCTTTAACTTTAATGGAAGATTGTTTCCATCAGCAGAGGTCTTTGTCTTCTAATGGGCAGGACTCACGGAAGGCTTTTGAAATAATAGGTTTCAAATTTTGAAATTATTCCCACCCTTCTTTTGGCAGAGCCTGGGTTCCAGTATGCTCAATGGCATGCTGCAAGGGTTTTTTATTCTTACATATTTGTTAATGGAGTGACTTACGTGAAAGGAGGGAGAATTTGAGAGAAAAGGGCTTTTCATTAGTGGATATGGAAAATTTGGAAATGGAGGGTGTTTTGAAGAAAAGATGTTTCTGAAGTGGTGAAAATATAGTTCTATGAAATTGTTCAGTAAAAGACTATTCTTTCTAAAGGAAAAATATGTGGATTGGAGAAACATGGCAAATTCACATCTGTTTCATCAAATGGCTTCTGCCAAAACAAATTCTGAGAGTGTCTGACATTTGCCTCCTGTTTTTGATAAATTATGTACTCAAGGCGTTCAATTCCAAATAAAGTTTCATGTAGACATTTACCTCTATTTTCCTTCAGGAAGGGCATAATACTGGAAAAATATATATATGTTTTGTCTACTGCTCACCAAAGTAAAAATCACAATAGCAATTGAAATACTTGGTAGTGGAAGTGAAGGATGAAAACCAGGTATTTGAAAGAGAAAGAGAAGAAAGTATAAAGGATGAGGAGCTTTGAAGGTCACTTGCTAGTAGACAGTCATTCTTTTCCAGTTTGTCAAAGCAAACTGGTCTGGAGCCATTTGGTGTTTAGCAAACACAGTAGCTAATGCAAATCAAACCAAAAAGTGGATCTCAGCAGTTTGGGGAAAAACATGTTGGAGTGACTTGTGGAAAAAGGAAATATAGTATGATAAAACAGGTCTGTTATCCTGGATGACCTTGCCAATAAGTAACAGCCCAGGAGGAAAGAATGGTTGCACTCATGGGACTGCAAGAGGGAGTTAAGGAACTAAACCAAGATACATAGCACATTTACACCACTAAGTTAATGCTGGCTGAAAGCAGATTAAAAAAAAAAAAAGATCTTTATGTCTGACTTCCTAAAGAAATGAGGCTGACATAAAACTGCACGCACAAGTGCCTGTCCAACCTCACCTGAGAAACTTTGAATGCTTCAGGCAAATTCATACAAATCTGACAAGGACATTAAGGTCTCAGAGATATTCAGATCCTCTAAGTCTAATAAAAGTAAGTGACTGTGTGGAGGAGAGAGACAATCTCCCCACAGTGACACTGCTGTGTGCACTCAACTCTTATTAGCCTTCCGAGAGTCTGTGCAAGATGGCACTTCTCCAATGTCCCATTAGGCACCTGAAAATCCAACCAGGAAACAAAGCACCTTACAGAAATCCATGTTCCAGTGCTCAGGGACCAAACGTGAGAAAGAGGCGTCATTTGAAAAGCCAGAGAGTGACTACAACAGCGGTGGTGTGCGAGAAGGTGAATGG
>VZSZ01010372.1:0-63321 GCA_013398815.1 Ibidorhyncha struthersii
CGGGGGGGGGGGGAGGTGTCTACAGAATTTAATCAAACAGTATCAATAACTTCCTCAAGAAAACAGAAGTTTCACAGTTGTTCATCATATTCTTAGCTGTATTCCTTTTTGTAATGAATAGGACAAGGCTGAGGAAAGGGAATTGTTATATTAAAAAAACTTTGATGCAATTCCTGAAATTTTCCCCAAAATTTTTCGCTCAAAATTTTTCACTTCCCTGTGAAGTGTCATGGTCAACTCCATCTGCTATGAATATAGACTATCTAGTCTTATCGTTTAACCCCTTCTAACCCTTCATGTAAGATTCTCCTTAAACCGTGAGAGCTGCAGAACATTGGGTCACTGGCAGAAAAAAAAGGCAAATTTGTGCTTGTCCTTAAGTACTAGTTCTCCTATGTTTTCTGAGATGTTGGAGAAGAGGGGTAAGAGGCCAGGAAACAAAACTGGTTACAATATTTGTGGCCTGGCACCATGGCATAACAACAATAACAACCCCTATCTTGTTCTGTCTTTGTTTCCTAGAATTTGACTTCTGGTTGTTTGGCCTCGGCATTTAGTGAGTATTTTCACAGTTGTACTGTGATTAGTTGGTGAACGGTAATACTCTCTATTGTATATGTAAAGTTAGAATAGCTTTTTCTTACTAGGCATTTATCAATATTAGATTTCATCTGCCATTTTCTTGATGAGTTGGTTGTTTACATTTCTTGATTAAAAAATCATATTTAGCCAATTGAAGATATTAAAAACTACATGTCCATGACAGATTTAAATAGGCAGCAGTTTTCCAAATTACTTTTAGATGCAACAACAACAAAAAAAAAAAACACGATAAAGAAGGCAAAAGAAGGTTCTTCTTCAACCTGTTATGTGCTTCGTATCCAGTGAATTTGAATTTTATATTCTGTAGCACAAAGTTATGCAGCACTTCACAGTTGGCCATTGCCTTTACATTCATGGTATCATCAGAAAACTTTTGTCTTCTCACTATTCACACCTTTATTCCAAGTTATTTTTGGAATATGGATTCAATACAGGCTCTCTCTATGAAAACTTGTAGTCACTTCCTCCCCAACGAATACTGAAAATTAACTTACTATTTAACCTCCAAGTATTTTTTTTCCCTCCATGTGAAAGAATTCCCACTCTGTCACAGCAGCTTAACATCTTTAAGAACATTTGCTCATCAAATAACTTTTGGAAATCCAAGAAAAGTGAATCAATGGCATCTCCTTTTTCTATATGCATCTTGACACCTGTAACAGGCCACTCTCTTTGATTTACCTTGCCAAAACTTGTTCTCACTGAATATAGTGAAAAACTTCATTGTTACACGTGGCCTCATGAGTGAATTAGAAAAAAAAAAAAAAAAACAACCAAAAAAACCAACAAATAAGCATTTTTCATTTCAGATTTTTTTTTGGCCTGTATTTGACAGAAATATTCATAAACTCCTGAAGTCCTCTCTATACTGACTCATCTGTAGATACCATACACCTATGTTTTATTTGTCCTCAGGCTTTTGATGCTCTGTTTAGTACATTATAAAAACTACATGAGCAAAAAGAATGAAGCTGACCTTTTTTAAATTGTATATTTTTGTTAAAGCTTTTCTGATCTTTTCCTTCTATAAACATCTGTTTTGAAATTTCTGTTCACTTTTTCTTGTCTGTGTTAGCAAGATGTCTAGTAACACATTTCCTTCAACAAAAAGCATAAAGTGAGGTTTACTTCCTGGATGAGCATAAAGCCACCTTTTGGATATTCTGTGTAAATGCATCACCAGTTTGTTTCATTTATCCACAGAAAGAACTTTGAAATTTCTTTTCTTAAAAAGATAGCAGAAACTAAAAAGCAATTGCATAAATATCTTTGGGAAGATAAGACTGCAACAAAATGGTTTCAAATGTAGAGAAAATAATTTTGCTCTGATTTAAAACAAAAATGTATATAGCTGAACACTGCTTGAATAAACAGGGCTTCAGACAGTCATACATAAGATCAGTATGAATTAGTACTTCAAATATTCTTTAATAAGTAAATAATACAAAACATTTCTTAATTCTGCCTTTTTCAGGCTCTATCATTATGCGTGGAGTGGTTCAGGAAAGAATTTTCTCATCTTTACATTTCGAATGTTTTTCTAAAACCAAATTTTGTAGAGAAGGTATTTAATAAAATTTCAGAATGCAAACCAAATTCATGTAAATACATTTATCAAAGTATCTTTGCAATGATATTTCAGTCATGGTCATTTAAGGAGATGAACTATTGTTGGTCAAAGTATTAGCTTGAATTTCAAAGGGAAGACTGTATTCAAATCAGAACAACATAAAAGTTTTAAGGCAAACTGGGTTTTTCAAACTACTTCTTCTTTTGTTTCAATATTCACCTTATTAAATCTCATGTTAAGAGTTCAATTTCAGTAAATCTAATTTTTTATAATTAAAAGCAGTAGCTTTAATGGAAACTAATTTGAATTTCTAAAAATAACTGTTTCCATGAAATGACTATCAATCAATCAATCCCTTTGAGATAAGAGCCCTACTTTGTCCTGATAGCACTACTGGTTTTATGATATCCCCGGATGACTAAGTTTATTTCCTGCAAAAATGGACTTCCTTAAAGAGCTGCTGATCAATTATGAAAAAATTTAAAGCCAATATGTTCAGTATATTGACATGTTCAAAACCTACCATGTTCAAACAGTGGTTTTCACTTGCACTGGATTTTACTCATAAGCATATTTACTCAAAAACCCTGACAGAATGGTCTGTCCCAAATTACTAACATTACATTTGCATCTTCTGTTTTGAAAGATCAGAAGTAATTTAATTTCTAGAAAAATCTTAAAATGGAACCCTTATAGATAAAGTTTGAATGTAATGTTAAATTAAAACAAGAACTGGACTCTGTACCTACTGTAACAGATTACTTAATTTGCCTTTCCCGTTACATATGCTTGTGGAATGGAAGAAAGTTGTCCTCATGTTACTTAGATAGCAATTATTAATTTCCACAAAAGTACCTATAGGTCACAGCTGGCCAATCTGATGATGAGAGCATTGGAAGAGTTAGCTAAGCAATCCTCAGAAAGAACCTAACCAGGCATAAAAATCTTGGAGGATGTACAGTGTATATTAGATAACCGCTCCCTTTTCTTCAGAGAAGTGAAAAGGGCATTTGCCAGGGTTTCAGCTGTCCAGTTATAACTGCAGGCCTGCTGTTTGTAGTATCTATTGCTGTAAGTGGAGTATATGTTATTAATATTTGAAAAATTAATTGAAATAAAAAGAGGGGGAGAATGGAGAGATCTTCCTTTCAGATGTTTTTTGGACCTGGATATTAATTACCTGCTAGAGGTAAGTGGCATTCACATTACTGTCTTCATTTTAGTGTTTAAAGTTCAGTAGAGGGGAGAGTTTGACCCTGTCTGGGACAAAAGGAATTGACCTCACTGAGTAATTTCGTATTTTAGAGCATGATTTACACAGAGTGATGTCTAAGGCAAATCAAAATAGTGATTTCATTCCCAAATTGACTGAAAAAAGCTTAGGAAAAGGTCATAGACAAAGCTATAAAATTTAGGATTTCACTTCGTAGATGGGTACTGATTTAAGGGAATGTCCAACTACAAGGATACAGCCCAGGTGTCCATGTGTGTGCAGCACATGGCCAGGAGAGGGACAGCAGGGTCACCGCTGAAGGAGAAGCTGAACCTTAATTTCAAAATGGAGTTGCACAGTTATAGCAATGAAGTCCTGCAACTTTCTAAAATCTTTTGTTGTTAAAAGGCATCTCAAAATTACATTAAGGATCCTCATCATGTAAGATTCTTCCACTAGAAAATGTTAAATGTGCTTAATTGTATGTCAAATACCTGTCTGTGTCAGAGGCAACTCTGCAAAGTGTGAAAATCAGAGAGATCTGACCCACCATCTGTACAGAGTAGATGAGAGAAGGTAGTTTTGCTCTGAGACTTTTACCTTCTTAAATTCAACTTCTGGACATGGATTTTGATTAATCTAAATAAATCTTGATTTAATTTTTCAGAACTAAGAAAAGTTTACATAATCACAATGAAGAACAATCAGACACAGATAGAAACTGAATGCTTTACATTAACACTGGAATCCCAACAGTTAGTTATTAAAGTTTCTTAGTACTGGAGTCAGTCCACTCCATCCTTTTCTAAGTGTATAGTAACTACGTGTTACTGCAGACAAGACTTATGTTTCAAATGCACAATATTTATTCTAATCAACATCAGCAGCCACACATTATTAAAGTGTTCCAGAGTTAAACTGAATTAATTTGCTTAAAGCATCTTTTCCAAACAAAATATGGTTAAAATGAATATTTGGCTTTGGGCTTTGTATTTGGAAGGCTGCCAGAGACGCTAAAAAGGATTGCAGAATTTTCCATTTCATTTCCTTACCTCTAAACTGTATTTAAGGCCAGCTTCAGAATAACGCATGAGATTCTGAGGGAAAGTAATTTACCTTTATTTTTTAATTATGTTAAATCAAGGGCATACCTATTATTTAGGGTTTTCAAATAGTCTTTAGGGTCATTAAATAGCTTAATTACAAGACAGGATTGCTGAGGACATACTTCAATGAGAACAGACATGTTTGAAGTGAGAAAAGGGTTGCAACTTTATGACACGTAATAGCTCAAAAAAACAGAACAACGCAGCCCAAAATGAAAGCAGCTCTTGGAGCCTGACTACTAGCTAGCTAGCTGCCACAGAAGTACAAAACCACAGGGGCCATCTTCAAGATCTCACCATAAACATCCTGAAGTTGCTGGAAAGACTGAATCAGGCCTCTAATGCACAGTGCTTAATTTTTGTACAGAAAGACTATCTCTTCTTGCTGAGAAATTTTCATCCAATTTGGACCAAAATGTCTCTCGTTACTTAGAGGGCAAATGCTTCATTATATTCTTAATTTCTCCCTTGAGCCTGAAAAACTTAAGAACCTTCCTTTCCCCACACAGTGCCGCTCTGCAGCTCTTCTGTTTTCTGCATACAGAGCGAACTAGATGCTCCAGAGATATCAGTCCAGAGCAATTTACAAAATCTACACAGATTTAAAACCAAATGAAGGCCATAAATAATGCATGTAACACTTAAGTGTTATCTACCCTATTCTTGGATGTGTGTATCTTGTAAGATCTGCTTCTGCATTTTGCATAAAAATGTATATTAGCCAGTTTTACAGGACAAATTGGGATGTATTCCTGATGGCATCTCTAAGAGCATTATCAAACTCAAACTTGTTATAATGAGATTCAGTTTGAGAAAAAGGAAAAGAATAAAAGAAAAATCTGGTTCCTTGCAGTTACATTTATTAGAATCACTTCTGTTCCTAAATCTGATGACTCAACGCCTCATGCGGTTACTTTACATAATACTAGCACAATTTTAATAATAACAATATTAATTTACTCACATTAGGTAGCACATACTTTTGGTTCTATAATAACCATGTAGTATCAGATATTTGATATTAAATCTGGGTAAATTTTAATGTAACAGTAATACTAGTGATTATTGTCATGTACAGAATAAGCTTTGGTTCATTCTGACTCTCTGCTGCCAGTGAAAAGATGCCAGCTTTTTGTTTTAAAGAAAAAAACTTCAGAAATAATTTGGTATCTGATGCTACAAGTCAACATTTGTGAAAGGCTAGAGAATCCAAAAGTTTTATTTCTAAAGCAAGCATGTTTACTCAAAGACTAAAACAAAAAATGACTTCTTGGTGGTGTTCACCTTAATTCTTATCTGTCGGGAGAATGAACTTCTCACTCTCACTGTCTTTTCCTAAAGACACAATGGATGAAAAATGGCAGAGAAAGTGAAGGGAAATTTGTCTTCATTTTATGTGCACTGTATACTGGTGGCTTGGTGATATCCTAAAAGGTATCATCAGCAGCCAACTTTCAACAACCTCCAGAGGGCTTCACTTACTATCTTCTACTTGTTCAATTCCCACGCACACGTAAAATACCTAGTGTACAGGGTAACTTAGTTGGGTACTTCTGTCCAAATGGAGATAATAAAGTACAGGAAATATATTGATGGTGAAGACAAAAGATTAGATATGAGACACAAAAGTCTGGAAAGTAAGGAACTCACAATTAATAGTTCACATGCTACTTGATAGGCTTCTGTTGGCTGCAGCCAAGGAAGGATCAACGTTAATTTAGCTGACAGGATTTGTGTGTGATTTCAGAACGGAGCAGAGAAATCGCAGGTTGCCCACTTTAAACTTACAAAGTTAGGTAAGGAAAGCTAAAGAGCTAAAGGAAGGTAAGAGACTAAATAAATGAGTTTCACATGTCCATCTCGCCCTTCTTGGGATTTATAACCCCATTTTTTTTTTGTTTGTTTGTTTTTTTGCAAGTAGTCAGGACCCAGTAGTCAGTCTCATATACACAGCCAAACAGTCATACTGAAATCAGACAAAAGATCACTCTCCTGTTTTACAGGATACTACAAAGGATCATTTCTTCTTCTGTAATAGTAAATCATTCACCTGCAGGGAAAATTTCCTCATATAAACAATGCAGTTGACTGAAGAGCACTAGTAAATATGCATTTCTCATGGGCAACATCTCAGATGTCTTTTCCCTGTCCTGTTACAGGTAATAGTAAGAACTTCACGTACTTCAATGAAGCTGAAATGAGATTATTTCAAGGAGATAATTAGCTGCCCTGTATTACTTTTGAGAGATCATTAGAGACCTTTAATATCCTCAAGAATAAAAACGCAACAGATTATCTCTAAGGAAAAACCACATTCTTCCCAAATACAGTTTGAAGCAGTAGAATATCTAATCCACTTTTTTGCAGCAATTAGAAGGTGGATGCATACACCATAGAGCTTTGCAGCTGCAAACTTGGGGAGCTTTGATCTATCAGACTTGCATGCCATTAACCATTCTTAGATAAGTACAGCTTTCCACTTTGGATTTAAATAAAATGTGAGTTATAACCAAACACCAGAGCACAAATTGTACTTATTCTATAAAACATGAAAATTAAGAGGCCTCTTGGAGATGGAGCTCTTCTCACTGAAGAACTGAAAATACATAGTTACAGAGTATTATTTATTTGGTTCAGAGAATCTTTTACTGTAAGGTAAAAAGCTATATAAGAAATATAGACAGCTAGAAGATTTAGTAATTCACTGGACTCACATCTTTCAGAGTCCAGAGTTTCTTGGTAAAAACACCATTCTGGTTGCTTGGGGGGGGGGGGGAATAATCTTTCTTTCCCTCTTCTTAAATAAAGTAGCCAGAGAAACAGATGGGGAAAAAAAGAAAACAAAAAAGAGCTATTAAATGGAGAAATTCTGGCCTCTGTAGAAGTTGGAAGGAATCAGTGGAATAACCCAAGAAACGATCAATGAAGAGGAAAGCCGCAAAAGGGAAAGTTGTCCTGTAGGGATTCATGTCACACTGTGGCAAGAGCAGAATTATAGAGAAGAGGATCTGTTCTATTGTTTGAGGATTGTACATAAACAATGGTATACGTATGCTTCCATTTTCACCTGCTTCTGAAGAAGATTGTTTTATTTACGTGAAACTTCAGAAGAGGAGCTTTACAGGCTAGTAAATTTATTATGCAAGAGTATATAATCATTCTAAAGAAAATTGCTGTTGATTCTAAATGATGTTTTTTCAGTTTTCATTGAACGCACAAATGGAATCAAAATATTTGAGTACAAAGGAAAAATATTAATTTATTAATTTAATACAAATTTAGTTTGCCTCTTTGGATGAAGTAGTCTAGCAAGTTCAAAAACAGAATAGTTTAGAGGTTTGAAGTGGAAAAAGGTGACATTATAATAAGCAATGTTGTAGAGCTTAATTTGTTTATGACCTCGAGATGAAAGTTTGTGACATTTCTAACTTGTAACAAATGATTTAAAAAGCTTGTAACAGGCTGGGGGCATCAAGAAGGGAAGAGAGAGAGAGAGAGATTAAGGGGCTCTTCATTCCCATTCATTTTTTTAGCTTCCATTCAGTCTGAGAGAGTTAGGAAGAAGTAGTATTTTTCTGAAAAATTCATATAACTGTTGATGAAGCTAGAAGCCCAAATATCAATACCATCCTCTATGAGAGAGTAAAAGGGGGGGTTTGGTTTACTCCCTTTGGTGCACTTTCACATCAGAATTTTAGCACAGATCTGTAATTTCAAAGAGTACCTATGTCTCATTATGCTAGACTATGTTGAGTAGTGCCAAACACATATGTGTAAACAGTAGCTGGTTGTTTAGTTAAGAAAGAAATTCAGAATATTACTTT
The DNA here is from genome assembly GCA_013398815.1 of Ibidorhyncha struthersii. Taxonomy (NCBI): domain Eukaryota; kingdom Metazoa; phylum Chordata; class Aves; order Charadriiformes; family Charadriidae; genus Ibidorhyncha; species Ibidorhyncha struthersii. Next base: position 8,317 of record VZSZ01010372.1, read on the forward strand.
ATTGAAAAATAAAGGCAAGATTAAAGGTTTTAATGAAATGCTAATTCTCTGCTGTAGCATAAATGTTTTGACAAAATCCTAGTTCTCTGCTATTGCAGGTACTATCCTAACATGATTATCTGATCCTAGGCATAATACAATCCTATAAAGTGGATCCTAAACCCTGCACTTCTTCAAATAAGTAGATCCCTGTCAATATAGCGGTAAATAGAAAATGTTGCCATAGAAGCAGAATGTCTGGAGTTTTACAATGGAAGTTTTAGCATGTGCCCAAACATGGTCAACAGCTCACTGAGGCAGCGTCCTGGTGTTACTGATAGTCCTAGTGACTGATACAGAAAACGAGACATAAGGGGGCAAGAAGAAAAAAAGAAGTCAATTTAATCAACCTGCTAGTATTCACCAAGGGAAGAAATTCATTCTGGTCCTTGTAAACAAGCAGTAAAACCTCTAAAAATGGAATCAAAACAGTACAAATATAGTGCAAATCCACTCTACCACAAAGTGCTGAAACCTACTTTGCCTGCCCAGTGGCAAGTTCAGAGTTTCATTTATTTCATTTATTTTTTAAAGAAGATTACTTTAATGTTCTGACTGTTCAACACAGAGTTAGGACATTTGGAAGAAACAGAAATGATCAAGAAGAATGTTGTAGAAGAAATTCCTAAATCTGCTTCTGTGTTTTATTTCCTCCTGTTTCAGCAATGCTGGTGGACAGAGGGAACTGAAACAACAGCATCTGAGGGGAAGGTGGAGGTGCACCGTGCAAGGACCTGACATGAAACTGAAGGCTTGTTACTGACAGCCACTTTGCATTGGCTGATGAAGAATGAAGGAATGAAGAGGCTTTCAGAAAGAAATTTTAGAAAATGAAAGAGAAATAGGGATAATACTGAGTAAAGTAGATCCAGAACTCAAAAATGGACGTATTGTGTTGGCAAGAGCTATGCGGTGTAAAAGGAAAACAAGTTTAAACATCAAATAGTTATGGGTTTCAAGCATCTAGTTCTCAATCCCTGGTTCATTCTTTCACGTTTCGGACGAACAGGTATTTGTTTACCTTCACTTTTCTCCTTGGAATTACTGAGTCACAGGAATCAGTGCGACAAAAATTTATAAGGCAATGGCAATCTATAAACTTAGAACACAAAGCTGCCTTTAAGAGACAAAGAAGAGAATGTCGTTTTTTGAAAAAAGTCAGCAACCTTTTACTTAAGTGTCTTTTACTGGAGAAAATACCATGGTGTCACCTTATAATTCTTCACCACAGCAACTTTATTTCTAAAAGTAAAAAATTTCATGTGTGAAACAATGATAAAACACTGCATTGTAACGATTGGCAGGGATCAAAATAGATTTTCTGTCATCTATTGTTTCCTCTCTTTTGCAACTTCACTGAATCCTCCAATATTTGTTTCAAGAATGAAAAGGTTCAAGAGCTCTAGGAAAAAGAAATTATAGAGTCTTAGAGCATTACATTTACTCTGATATTACTGGTTACGTGAATTTAGAACATACATGATCATATATTGATATTTTCAAAGAACTCCCTACCACACAAACACCAGACTAACATAAATTATATGGTACCTTTACCTCCCACTTCTGTTTTGCACTATTAAAAAATCGCAAAAAACACAAGACTTACTGTCTCTCATTACAATTGGAACTTCAATTCCTTGTTTTCGGTTCTCTCCAAATCTCTCTAAAATACTTTATTCAGAAAAATCTTCCTTCTAAGTTCATCAGTCAACAGCATGGTGTTTCCCCAGCCTCACAATCACTGGTAACTTATAACACCTGATTCAGTCCTTATGAAGATTTTCTGTGGCAAGAATCTTTGTACTGCTGATCTCTAAATGCTTATAGCTTTTTGCCTGCTAAAAAAGAAAACCCAACCCAGCAAAGAAGCATTGTATTCCTTTGTATCTCAATAAGGCGTTCTTAGCTTACGTGCCCAGAGTCTCTCTAAAGGCCTCTTTTTGGTCCTTAGTTGAATTGTCAGCTTGATCCTTTACAGTGGCTTAGAGAAGTCATTACCTTGTTTATTCCAGGATAATCTCAAAAACTCCAGAAGGTACCATTTTCTCTGATCCTAAATTCCTAATAATGAATCAAGTACAACCAGAGTAAACAGCTCCGTTTTAGTGGCCATTGCAGGTCATGGTATATAAGCCCCACCCCTCAAGAGATTCTATTAAAAAGATGAAAGCTGACAGGCTTCACCCCCTCCCCAAGTTGCCAATACTGCCTGGAAATGTAAAGTCGGATATGGCTTTTCTCACATCACTGGCAATATAACCCTTTATAGTTTTGTTGATATCATGAGACAGTTATTGCAAAATATCAGAAAAATAAATTTTGGGGGAAAACAATACAAATTATGACGAAAAGAAAAAGATCAAAGCAGGTATAAGATAAATTTTGATAATGTTTCGGGGGCTGATCTTATGGGATTACTGACAATAACAGAAGACCCAATTGTAAAAGTGCCGAGGGCTTTTCTAGTGCTGTATTAATGCAGAATCAATGAGGGATGTAAGCCAATTTTTCTTCTCTGGGCTGACCAACAATGAAGAAAATCATGAGACCAGTTGTGAAACTGAACACAAAAAAGGAACAAACTAAGAAACTGGCATTTTCATAATGACATACCACCAATGATCATACTGAGAAAGAAGATACCAAAGTTTTCCTTTACAATTAAAAAAAAAAAAAAAAGAGTCTTTGAGCATTGTTTTCAAAAGTAATTAAAGTTGTACTTATCACTAACTATTTACCTGATGGCCTTTGAAAGATGAGACTCTCATTTCTTTGCAAAAAATGTTATCATACACAGAACTGTAGACCTAAACAAACCTTTCACAGTTATGATGATTTAAACCTCTATCTTATTGTGTCAGTTATCTGCAAAAGGTTTTTTTATTCCATTAACATGTTGTTCATGATTATCTAGTGAATAATACTAATGTGTTATTTTAAATGGAAAATTAAAGTTTTTTACACTAGTCTGGGAAACATCTCAATGAAAATAGTGCATATATATTGGAAATGTGTCTTGACTGGCTCCATGACAACAAGTAGAAAAGATGAAGAAAGAAATGTCTAGGAGTCAAAAAAACCTCACTATTAGTCATTATATGATCATTGAGCAACGTTACTAAGTTTTTCTAAATGACTTTTTCTCTTAGCTGCTCTGTTGCCAGTTACTTGATAGGATTTTTTTTCATGGCATCCCTAACACCACACCATTTTAACTACATCTGTGAAAACTAAGGAGTTGCAGAGGTTGTGAAATATGTTTTATTCTTCTTTTGGAAAACATGCAAATTGAAAGCCTGTCCTTTCTCTCTCAGCATCATAATCTTTGTAAGTAGCTTATGACTTCTAAACACTGAAGATAATTCCCTGTCCCTAGAGATGAATCTGATCCCACAGATCCATTGCAAGAGAATTCCCACTGATCTATGTGGCCTTCATTCATACAACCAAAGCCAGTACATTACACCAGGAGTACTTACTTTTTATTAACCTGTCCATAAATCTCATGTAAAAATGATGGTGCTAAGGATAGCACAGAACTGGCTCTCAGTGGAGAACTGTGTGAGAATCCCAAGGTCACTTCCCAGCTCTCCCAAGTGTGATAACACAGTGCACTTCCAGCACAGTAAATGGACCTACTCACTCTTTAGTTTTAAGAAATACTTTTTGAAGCTAGCAATATTTTTTAGCTGTTTAAAGCCTAATAAAAATACAGCACAAATCTGTTACTATCTGTCACTTCTATATAAGTAATTTTCATTAAAAGTCAAATTTAAGATACTCTGCAAAAGAATTCTCTCAGACTTGACAGTCTTATTATTTTAAAATTTAAATGACATATTCAGAGACATTCAATGCTGAATACCTTGGATCAAAGGCAGTAGCGCAACAGAAGCAAAATTCAGTGATTAAAAAAACCCCAACAGAAAATCAAGTCCAGCTGTCAATAGTTTTCAATAGAGATTTACATCAAGCCACTTTAAACTCCTCTCATAATTCTTCAAGCACTCTGTTATAAATCAGATCAAGATGTATTCCTAGTCAAGTCTCCTTTTTCTTGTAACATTTGATGTGTGTGTGTTGGATGAATTTCAAAAATTACTTACATAAAGTATTCCACAACTGTGAGACTACAAAGTTGAAGAACAATGTAGAACACGCTAAAACTACTAACTACTACCCAGCTGGTTCATCTCCTTAGCCATGAATGTATTTCCTTGGTAGAATATGAAATATTTTGTTGGAAAGTAGTATTAGATGAGAATGAACTCAATCAGTTGACAGAGCACTTCTCATGACCTTTACCAGACTATAAATTGGTTTGTATAAACTGATTTGGATTCTGGGGTGGTGAATAGAAAAAAAATTCTAACGCTAGACCACACTGCAGGGTTCATCTCATTTCCCAAACTGATTTAGAGAGAAGGCTCCAATGAGAGATTATGAGGGCTAAGAGAATGGTTTTGACTCAGTAGTTCCTCCAACCAGAATTCCTGGAACAGACTGGCTTTGTGTGATGATTTTTCAAACGGAACCAGTGAAAATCTGCAGAAAACAAGTCAGAACTGTTTTGTTATTAGGTAAAAATATACTGGGGGGNAAATTGGTGCAACTGTAGAGACCAGCTTGATTTACTTCTATGGACTGATCTGGGTTGGGGAATAGTACCAGTTGGTGTTGCTAGCACAACTCCAGATCTAGGGTGCACATCCACAGAAGATTTCCATCTGTCATATACCAAAGAAACAGTGAATGAGGATTTTGTATATTTATCTGAGATATCGCTATGGTACCATAAAGGTACAGTTTGAAAAGAAGTATATTTTTAAATAACAAGGGAGTTCGTTTATTCTTATGTAAAGAAGACTCTTGCGTTCTATCATTGTCCTAGTAGTCATTGCAGTAAAAGCACATCCTAAAATACTCTTTGCATCTCTGTAAGATTCTTTAAATAAGAGGATTCTCTAGCATGAGGCAATATATCCTTTGGAAATGAAGTCAGCCTTAGATATTAGATAGTGGGGCCTGATGGGACAATTTTCATCTTTTCAGAGTACTATTTATTTATCCTGAAAAATGATGCCACCAGGTACTGCACCTGCTCCTTGCATGTTAATAAACTGTTTAGCATTGCATGTGTAGGCAGAAATATTACTATTTCTGTTAGTAGGAAAATGGAAGGAGGCAAGCAAGATGTTCAACTAACAGTGTCTTCTATGTGAAATCTCAGTATCTTCAAAAACCAGTGCATTTGTTTTATCTAAAATACATACTTAAGCAGGTGATCTTTCTGGGCTTCAATTCAAAAAGCTTCTTCAAATAAATTAGAAGGTATTTCTGCTAATATAATTTAAGACAAAAGAGATGTGAAGTTATCTCTACTGGAGCCTTTAAATTAATTTTCATTTCCATTTTGGCAAAAGACCACTCTCCTTCTGGTGGGAGATCAAGCTTGGTAAGTGAAGATAGCTTATTTTACATGCACATCTGTGCGGAGAGCAAGTAAATCTTTGTTTCAGGTGCATAAATTGCCAGCTTTCATATATGACAGATAGTATAACGCATAGTGAAAAAACTACTGTGGTATTCATTGCTGCTAAATGTAACAGCAAAAAGCATCTATGACAGAAAAGCAGTAAACAAATACACTATAGTGTGGGCAGATGTCCATAGTGCATTAAAAAGAAATCTGTGTCCTCTTAGATTTAAGCAAACAACAGTATTCATATGATTTACTGTAATTTATTTGATTCTTATCATGTTCTGTCTTAATAATGCTCACATAATAACAGATGCTTATGTATTCTTTATCGTGCTTTAAGAGTCCATTTAACTTTTGAATGAAGGAAGGAGCACTTAGAGGAGCAGTCACTGATGACAGACTATTGTTGAAAAGCCATCATATATTCAGATCCATCTGGTGCTATCCTGGGAGCAATGTGTTACAAACTAATAAAATTACCGCAGGGGTAGGGAAACCAGCAAAGAGAATTTAAAATGAATAGCCATTTGTTTTATAGACAGAAGAATTACATTTTTTTATGTCATGCAAAACACTTTTTAAAATATCATTTTGGCAAAGCGATCTTCATTTCAAAATGCTTCCCAGTCATATCCAGATTCATATTAGTAATTGTTTCAATTTGCCATAAATAATGATCACATAAAAATACATTGCACAAAGCTTAGACATTTCTGAAATGTGAGAATAAGCCTGAAATATGTTTTCACATTTCTGAAATGTAAGCCAATAATAAAAATGATATAAATAGAGTTAGTCATATTGTTAGAACAATGAATACATTAAAATATTCTGCCTGGTTTTAATTATTTATTCATCCTATCATCTGTTAAATACTACATAATATTTTAATACTTCCTTAGTCCATTCGACTGAAGCATTAAATAAGAAGAGTCACAGCAGATACAAGTCTGTTTTGGTTTGGTGCCTTTTCTATGCTGTTGACAGACGGGAGCATGAATTCCAACAGTTCTTATAAATTACTTTGAAAATGTTTTTCTAGCTCCAAGTTTTCCCAGTCATAAGTGCTTATTCTTCTCGGTAAAGAGAAGCAATCATGGAGAAAACGTGCAGCAAAATGTGGATCTAGCCACGTAAAGCTTTGTTTTCATTGCGTTTGTTTGAATGGTTTATATTTAATTGATGAATCTCAGTGTTTGTGTCTGAATGACTTTCAGTTCCCCAGTGTCTCAATCAGCGCAGTGCAGACACACAAACTGCAGGTGGGCTTCCTCACACTGTTATGCTGATATAGCTTCCCTCTTCATCTTAAATGACCACCTGAGCTGAATCTGATAGACATTTTTATCTCTGAGTTTATGCAGTCTTTGGCCTTTTCTGAGGCAGATTGTCAGTACAATACACAAAGAGCAAAAGTTCAAAGTGTAATTTTTATTTATTTAGTTTCTTTTTTTGCACCAATTAAGTACAGGTTCATACCTGAACTCTAAGAAAAAGAAACTCTAAATATGAAATATGTAATATAAAAGTGAAAGGGCACGGATGTTAGCTGCCAAGACATATGGCTGATAAAAAAAAAAAAAGAATGCATTAACACATTTTATATGTAACCACTCTTTTTAAAGAGGGTCTTATTACAGAATACACAAGGGCATTTGTGTTAGTTACTGAGAGACATATGGCTGGTAAAAAAAAAAATATAAATGCATTAACAAATATAAATGCATTAACAGATTTTATATATTAAAAATTTACTCTTTTTAAAAAAGGTCTTATACCAGAAAACGTGATGTCTTTCCTTTATTCCTTTTACAGCACTGATCAGAGGAAAAGGACATTCATTAATATACACATTAGCATTAATGGGCAGTGAATACAATCATTAGTGTCATGGCTCAGGTGTTTTGTGAATGCAACTGTAGGATCAAATCATATCACACTAATGTAAACTGCAATGAAGCTCTCTACCAGATTTTGTGATTATTTGAGTGTTAAACCTGTTTTGTCACAGATCCATGGAGGACACTGACAATAGTAAACTAACCTGCATTATCACCATCTTCCTTTTTTTTTTTTAAAAAAAAAAATATCAGTAATCAAGCTGTCATAGTGCATTTTCTGCAGGTTACTCTTTCTGGTTCTGGTAGAGTGGATAGATACTTTACAATTCAGAGCTGTAAAAAAGGCATTTGACAGAAGTATTAACTACTTGGGATTTTCTAGCAGAGCCACAGGTAATGATTCGACAGTGACTCCAAAAAAACAGGAATGAAAATATTACATCCTTATTAGTTTACAAATAAAATAACATTGTGTAGACAGAATGATAAAAAGTGTCCTTAATGGACTTCAGAGTGAAAACTCACAATTTTCTGCTTAGAATAGTATTGAGTATTTCTGGCTTAGTATAATACCTTGTATTTGCTTCTGTACTTGCATTAACTTGCTATTTAACTAAATGCTATTTAATGCAATCATAAATTAATAAATGGAATCATGCTATTTATGATCATGACATCTAAGTATGTACATTCTACAATAAAACTTGGAAGAAAAACAATTAAAAAAGACCCACATAAAAGGACACCACTATTTGGAGTCAATGACATTATATTTATATTGTTGGCTGTAAATTTAGTTTTCATCAGATTAAAAACTTCTATTTAGGAAGGCAAGCTATCCCGGCAAAGGAAGCCTTATCCTCCAGTACGGTTCCCAAGCAAGCTGTTTCTTTTCATATTTCAGCTCGTTCAACTACAGTACGCCCCTAACAAGGGAAGCTTCCTCTGCACCCCTCTTAGGTCCAGTGGGGCTTCTCTGGTGCTAGATCAAACCACTGTGCAATTGCACAATGAGTTAGATCAGCTCTTTGGTCTGACACCACTATTTTTAGTGTGTTAGCTTTCTAGTGTATAGGTGAGCTGAACCAACTTCCCTGGCAGTCACATGCTTGTTGGATCCAATACGGAAGCTGTGATCTTTCTTGATAAAAAAAGTCTGTTCTATGACTTAAATTTGATTTTTGCTGGTCTGTTTTTTCATTCTCGGTCCAAAATTACAGATACTTTTTGTGGTAGTTCCAGTCAGAATTGGTACCAAACTTACTTCCAGTCTTTAAAAAAAAAAAAATTTAGTTAAATTTCACTTGTTATAGTGTGAAAACTTATATCAAAGTGCCTGAGCACCCTTGAAGTTTAAATGACCTCATTTACACATCTTGTTCTGACAGAATTATATATTATCATTCCGTCCCATAGGGAGAAAGCAAATCACAATTTTGTCACTTGCGTATATAAAATTAGCATACCAAAGGTTTACTAACAATGTGAAGATTCTTCTGTGGTTTTAGATCCTTCTGTTGAATGCAAAGTATGCTTAATAAATGGTTACCTGTACCCAATCATTTACATGGCAATGAATCCATAGTTTAAAATTCTTGAGGTATGATACCATGTGCTGTCTTGAGTGACTACATCGGCATACATTACGTAAAAGTTACCAAATCTAGAAATTCAGAGTTTCCTTTACTGTAGAAAAAAAATCCAGACATAGATAGAATGACAGAGAGCTGCTGAAATTCAATAGTAGTCATTTTTCATGACTACTAATTGGAGATCTGGACTGGAGCTGACCTGGACCAAAACTCACTGCAGCTCAGAAAGGCTCAAAGAAACACAATTTTTCAGAATTTTTGACAGGAAGTATCCAGACAAGGTGGAAGGCTACTGCTGTGTAACTCCCATCAGAGGTGATAAAAACCAACACCATTAGAGTGTCCTTTCCAAGTCAGACCATTATTTCTTCTATCATATTTCTGGCTGAGATCAACAGCAGATAAGAGCATAGTAATAAGAGAAGAATACACGACATTCCCCACATAGACTTTCCTACCTTCAGCCCTATCTGGTTCTACAACTGCCTGCAATGGCAGCAGTTTCTACATGCTCAGTAAATTTACCCTTCCTTCTCATGCACACTTAGAGGCTCTCCTTGTAGAATTTTCTTGATCCAGAAACTTACAATAATTTCTCTAAGCAATTTTTCTAAACTATATTCAACTTTGTTTCATAATGGATCAGAATGAACCTAAATGTGATTGACTTTTTCATTTGTAATCCTACTGAGTTTTTCTTCTTCCAAATAAAATAACACCCCACAGGAATATGTTTTAGGATTTGTTTTATGACAGCTTGAAAGCAAAATTGCATAAAAAGTTTCTCCAATCATGTAAGATGGAAAATATAAAAATAAAAGTGTCACCCATATTCTTGAAAGCCTGAACACCAGCATCGTGTAAAGAGAGAAAGGGTGCTTAAACTGGGAACCATTTCTCCTGCAAAATTTGGTTGCCAGAGGTAATTTTGTTTTCTAAAATAAGTTGAGGTAGCCTCAAGCTGTCTGCGCACAATATTTGCTCTTATGAACTTACAGGATCATTATACACCTGGAATTCAAAGAGTCACATCAACCACGCACCCAAGTCCCTCTCTGGTCGCTCTCCGACTTCCCACAACAGGAGTCTGACTTGCCCTGGGAGAGCAGGTTGTCATTCTATTTGCCCCTGTTTCTCAGAAAATATTATCAGATGGGAGATTAGTGGAGTTGCTCTCAGTCCTTCACACTGAATCTTTCCCCAAACAATTACATACTCTCTAGGCCAGAAATACACAACTAAAGTGACCCAATAGTCCAATGGTTATGGCATTCCCCTGGAGAGGAATAGATACAAATACGATTCCCTGTTCTACTGAATACTTAATGTAATATATAAAACATTCAGAGTGGTAAGGACAGAAGTGTCTAGTTTTTTAATCCCAGCGAGGCTTAGAATTGAGGTAAGAACTGATCTGCTAAAGGCTGTGTAGGCTAAAATACTTCCTGGCACATACAGAAGCAGAACTTCATATAGGAAATCCTAGAGAGTCAATGAAATCATCAGTATTAATAAGGATTATACAAGGGAGACCCATGTGTTTGGTAGCATAGAATTAAGGCCATAAAAAAAAACTCTATGGACACCACAGCATCACTCATTGGCAGTCTTCTCTGACAACTGTCAACCCAGAGAACTACATCTAGTCAATGCTATGAGCAAAAATGTTTGCACACTGCCCAGGCAGGAAAGAAAACAAAAGTTAACACAAGTGCTGCAGAAAATGAGAAAGCTGGGAATCATTCTAGGAAATCTTTTGAAAACATAGTGGTAAGAAAAAGTAAGAGCACTAACTTTGTAACACAAAACACTTGATATCAGCCTTTGCAGGCTGTGAAGTAACACATTAAGAGGCAAAGCAGTAAAGAAAAAACACATAAGAGCAATGCCTGAAACTTGACATCAAACAGATCTTGGGAGAGGGCTGACAAATGATCTGTGTTTAGTATCTCAGAGAAGTCTAGAGAAATTTCAGGTTCACAGATACAGTGCCATTTACCAACATTGGTGGGAGAAATCCTTGATCTCAAAATACCTTTCACTTCAACAAACAATCACTGCAGTAAGCTCCAGCATACTGAATATATGTTTTCTCCAAGCAATATTTCACACGCTAATCATTATGGAAGATTCTATTAGTTCCTCCTGGACAGAAACTGTGTTGATATTTAAATGATACTAATGTTGCAAAAACAAATGACCAAAGACTTTACAACCAGATGTGATGATTTATATTATTGAAGATCAGATATATGCATGAAAGTTATTCTTCACTTTTATTGCTTTTATCAATAAATTCATGACCAGCTGGACCAAAAAAAAAAAGTATCCTCAGAATATAAGAAGCATATAGGTGAATTTTCAACAAGGTTTTTCACCTGCCTTCAGAAAAAGTGGTGCATTATCTGTTAATCTGTCAGCACTTCCTAACAATTTCTGAATATATTGACACATCTTAAGCAGATATGTCAGAGAAGTAAGCCTCAAAGACACTAAATTCTAAAAGTTTCTTGAAAATTGGAGGATGCTTAGAGAAAACCAGGCAAATTGAAATAGCCAAATCAGGAAAAGGCTGTAATGTATACTTAGTAGTAATCTGTGCTATTATGTCGGCTCTCTTACATATGTAATCGGCTGCCCAGTTAGCGGACACAGCTTGGAACCAGCTGGACTACATACCACCTCATGCAGTCAGTGCATATGGAGTAAAAATTATCAAGGGAATAAGAGCATGGGAAAAGCTGGATGCTTCTCTGCTGAAGAGAAGGAGTAGAGATCATAAGCCACAACTCATAATTAACCAACTTTCACTATTTCCTATTATTTCATTATTTTCTTCATGCTTTTTTCCCCAGAAACTAGTAGCACAGATATTAAAAAAAGTGAAGAAACATTTTAAGCTAAACTGACCTTACACTAATTAAAATAATGATTTTATTAATGCACAGACTTAAGGGGAAAACCTGTATTTTAAATGTAAAAACTATTGGAGAAAAATCTGCAAAACTGTCATAAAGTTAACTTCCAGTAGTAACCATACCTTTAAGGAATACATAGCACTCTACCTATAGGTGGCATTTCCATTTGAATGAGAGTGGTTTAGCATATATTCTTAACAATGTAGTATACTAATATGTAGTTTATTTCACAACAGCAATTCCAGAATTAGTAGGCCACATGAGAATTTACAGAAGTGGTCTTTGTTTATTTGTTATGACACTTGCAGTAAAATGTGTCTTGAAAATATCAGGTGCTCACAGCATGTAATGTACGCTATCTCTCACTGAAGTTAACTATTAGAGATAAGTGCCTTTTTTTTTTTTTTTTTNGAAGTTACTTACTGACAGACTGATTCTTGCAAGCAGTACTGGGTCCTTACTGTTCTTGATAATATTTTCAAATACTGGGTTAAAAATGGCCCACTAACAACTTCATGCTTTCCCAAGTTTTGCCCTTTCCTAGTATTATCTTGAGATCTCAAACAGAATCATCAGATTCTTTTAACTGGGAAGGCTGATGTTCTTGCTTTACGTTTAATTGTTATTTAACTCAAAGTCCTAAGGAAAGATTTGAAAGGTTTCTTTTGAAATAGCACAGCCTATGCTTGCCTCCATTTTCTTGAGTTAAATTCTGCACTTCAGGAAAGCCGGAACAATAAAGGATAGTGTTATCCATGCTTTTTCTGTGCTTATTGAACTTTTGAGGAATTAACATTTCATTAAACTTCTTGAGGAATTAGCATTTTCCTTACATCCATAGGGTAGATGAAGTTATGCGTATAATCCCAATCTTTCTCCTCCTCTTATTCTTTCAGAGAGGCACTGGAGTGGTACGTAGATGTGTCATCTGAGTTTTTAGTTAAAAGTTGGAATTGTCTGGCTCATGTTACTATCCATGAAATAAAGCAAATTTGTTCATTTGGGGGAAAAAAAAAATCTAAGAAATCAACTACAACTTAGTTTTCATGAAAAAGAGTCTTCACTGCTTAGAACTCTGGCATTTCATCAGTGAATGACATTCTTATATATGAAATGAAAACCAATTCTTAAAAAGTGCGTGCCTTGAATTAAAACAATCTATCAAAGAAACTGTCTGCTTCCCTAACACCATGTGAAACAGGAATTTGTCTGTGGACTTAGATTCTGAGCCGGACCAACCCATCTGGCAGTTACTCTTGCTAGGATAAAGTCAAGTTTAATTTTTTAATTCTGAGTTATAGAATGAATTTATTTGTCAAAATGTGTTGCTGAGAATGTGACAACAAATCATAGAATAGTTTGTGTTGGAAGGAACCTTTAAAGGTCATCTAGTCCAACCCCCCTGCAATGAGCAGGGACATCTTCAACTAGATCAGGTTGCTCAGAGCCCTGTCCCACCTGACCTTGAATGTTTCCAGGGGCATCTACCACCTCTCTGGGCAACTTGGGCCAGTATCTCACTGCCCTTATTGAAAAAAAAAAAAAAATAAATAAATCTTCCTTCTATCTAGTCTAAATCTTCTCTCTTTTAGTTTAAAACTGCTTGTCCTCTCACAACAGGCCCTGCTAAAAAGTCTGTCCCCATCTTTGCTGTAGGCCCCTTTTAAGTACTGGAAGGCCACTGCAAGATCTCCTTGGAGTCTTCTGTTCTCCAGGCTCAACAACCCCAGCTCTCTCAGCCTGTCTTCATAGGAGAGGTACTCCTGCCCTCTGATCATCTTTGTGGCCCTCTTCTGGACCCACTCCAACAGGTCCATGTCTTTCCTGTGCTGAAGGCTCCAGAGCTGGATGCAGTGCTCCAGGTGGGTCTCACCAGAGTGGAGTAGAGGGGCAGAATCCCCTCCCTCGACCTGCTGGCCATGCTTCTTTTGATGCAGCCCTGGATATGATTGGCCTTCTGGGCTGCAAGCACACATTGTTGACTCATGTCCAGCTTTTCAGCCACGAGTATCCCAAAGTCCTTCTCAGCAGAGCTGCTCTCAATCCCTTCATCCCCCAGTCTGTACTGATACTGGGGGGTTTCCCCAACCCACGTGCAGGACCCTGCACTTGGCCTTGTTGAACCTCAGGAGATTCACACTGGCCCACTTCTCAAATCTGTCCAGGTCCCTTTGGATGGCATCCTGTCCCTCAGGCATGTCAACCACACCACTCAGACTGGCATCATGCAGAAACTTGCTGAGGGTGCACTCAATCCCACTGTCTATGTCATTAATGAAGATACTGAACAGTACCAGTCCCAATATGGATCCTGAGGGACATCACTTCTCACCAATCTCCATCTGGACATTGAGCTGTTGTTGACCACTACCCTCTGGATGTGACCATCCAGCCACTTCCTCATCCACAGAATAGTCCACCACACAAACCTATATCTCTCCAATTTATTGAGAAGGATGTCACAGGGAACTGTGTCGAAGGCCTCACAAAAGTCCAGACACATCCATAGCTCTTCCCTTGTATGCTGATGTAGTCACTCCATCACAGAAGGCCACTAGGTTGGTCAGGCAGGACTTGCCCTTGGTGAAGCCATGCTGGCTGTCTCGAATCACCTCCCTGACCTCCACATGCTTTAGCATAGCTTCTAGGAGGACCTGTTCCATGATCTTCCCAGGCACAGAGGTGAGGCTGACAGGTCTGTACTTCCCAGGGTTCTACTCTTTTTAAAAATAGGTGCAATGTTTCTCTTTTTCCAGTCACTGTGGACTTCCCCTGCCTATCATGACTTTTCAAATGTCATGGAGATTGGCTCGGCAACTACATCAGCCAGTTCCCTCAGGACTCTGGGGTGCATCTCATCAGGTCCCATAGACCTCTGTATGTTCGGGTTCCTCAGGTGGTCACAAACCTGATCTTCTCTTACAGTGGGAGGGACTTTGCTCCTCCAGTCCCTGCCTTGCAGTCCATCCACTTGAGAGGTGTGGGGAGAAAGGTTGTCAGTAAAGACTGAGGTGAAAAAGTTGCTGAGTACCTCCACCTTCTCCTTGTCTGTTGTTACCAGTTTGCCAGTCTTGCTCATCAGGAGATGATACACTTTCTTTGACCTTCCTTGTCTGGCTGACACACCTGTAGAAGCCCTTATTATTATTCTTTGTGTCCCTTGCCAAGTTTAGCTCCAGCTGTGCCTTGGCCTTCCTGACCCCATCCCTACACAATCAGGCAGCATCCCTACACTCATCCCAGAATACCTGTCCCTGCTTCCACTGCCTGTGCATCTCTTTCTTATATATGAAAATATATAAATGAAAAAAGGAAAGACAAAGTAATAGAATCTAACTCTGAAACAGCAGCAAGTTAACTGTGGTCACATCAGTTCTAACACCATCATATCCGCACAGAAGTGATAGAGTGATACTCTGCATCCTGCAATACAAGCGTTACACCACCTTTGCCAGCTCACGAAGATCATTTTTCTCTTCTGAAGAGAGAAGAGAAGGAAAAGATTGGTCTGGTAGTGACAATACTGGCCAGACTTTCAGGACAATGGGGTTCATGTACTGGAAAAGCAATTTAACTTCCTTTAAAAAGTCATTAATTTCTGTATCTCTTTTCTCTAGCTACAAGTTGTGCCCAACATTTTTCTGTGTCTTTTGTGCATTAAGAATCATCTAATAACGCATATTTGGAAACTGCATAACATGACAGAGCTCAGATGCTAGGAAGAGCTGCTAGCATAAAATAAATAGTAAGTAATCATTTTCATTTGTGTTTAATCAGAAAAGTTTGGTTCTGTATTAAATATGCATCAACATATAAAATCTATTCTCAATTGCATATCAAATCTTAAAAGAGGTCATTAATATGCATATGATATTGTTATAGTAATATTTTGGGGTATAAATAATAGAAAAGAAATAATTCAGTGTATGCTGAAATTACAAAAGTACTTTTTAAAATCCTGTTGAAAGGCACTACAAAGTTTCTACAGCTATCTTTCTGCTTTTACATAGCATACTCATGACCATGTGGTCAGAGTCTCTAGTCAATAGGTCATCTACAGCAGTTCTGTTGATGTAGGATATTGCCAAATAGCTTTATCCTGTCTACATACATTGAAAGCTTTAGCATTTTTGCCTCTTTCTGTAAAAGTTTATTTCAGAATTTAACGCAGCTCTGCAGCTGGAGCGTACAGCTCTTTGGCCTCCAGTCCAGGTGTAAGAACTGTGAGGGATTTTAGGAGTGAGGGTAGAAGAGCTGGATTAACTTCTTCAGAGAAAACAGGACAACAGGACAACTTCTGTGTACACAGAAGTAGATTCTCTGGTCTTGTTCCCTCCCTCCGTATCTTCCTATTTTTATCATTTTCAACAAAGCTGCACACAAGGAATGGGGCACTGAAATGGACTAATTTCTGACTAGATTTCGCATCTACATTTTCCAAAACAGAATAACAATAATATCATAAAGGAGTGACCACTTTTGCTGAAAAACTCTGCAGTAAGGTTTAGTGGACTTACTATACCAACACATTTTTTTAAAAGATATTCAGCAAAATACCTGTGTTTAAAATGAATTGACTTAGATATCACGTAACCAAGGAAACAGCATCCAAATAGATAAAATCATGGCTGATCCAAAACATCTGAAGTTTGGGGGTTTTGTTTTGGTTTAAATAATCGTATTTATACACATACCTACAATGTAGGCAATTCAAAATAAAAAGCAGTGCAGCAACAAATATAAAATGCTAACACGTGTCTGATGATCTAGAAGAGGCAGTGAGAGAGCACAGCCCACCTACCTCCTTAGGTCATAAACATGGATCTGCTTTGTATTTAGCATAAATAAGGAAACAAATTACCAGTATGGTGTCAGTACCACTTAATATACAGAGAAATTTCAAAACTGTATAAAGACAAACTAAGTATTATTTAGGAGAAGGGCACTCCAGAATCTGATTTAAAAACAGCATCAGTATTTAACATGGACAGGATTACTTAATCATTCTCAAGATAACAAAAAAAAAAACCCCAAACAGTCTTAAAGAATTTTTTACCTTAATCCAGACAATCAATGAGTGACAACCAAAGCGAGTAACTAATAGAGGAGATGTTTATACAGTAAATATGCAAACAAAAAGGCAAGCATGGTTTGTAAGTAATGGTTAAATGTAAAGCTTTTATCTACCCTTGCAAAGATAGGTAAAAGACATTTTTGAAGATGTTTCAAGAGTTTTTAACACAACATTCCATTTTACAACCTTCTAGCAAGATACTACAACTAAAAGATGAATTCTATTATAATGTTTTGTTTAATGCTTTTGGGGAAAATGAAGTACTATTAAAGACCAAGGACAATTGTCCTAGATGTGAATAAATTATTGCTTGTGTCCTCAGGATAATTCATTATTTGTTATTTATGGCAAAGAAGTAGGCAGAAAAGAGTTCTGAGCTGTCCCAGGCAGATGAGCAGTTAAAAAAAAAAAATTAAAAAAAAAAATCCTTGCTTACTGGGCAATTAAAGCAGTGCCCTTTTGTGCTGTTTAGTAGCATAGTAAGTTGTTTCCAGGAAAGGGAAAAAGTGTGGAAGTTTGCCAATTTTATAAGCAGTTTGTTAGTAAAGGTCAACGTAAATCTAATCGGTACTTAATTATTTTAATCTCTTCATTGAAACTGAAAACAAAGGAAGGATTTTTACCTTCTATAAAGCATTCAGTAAAGGCTCATAAATAATGAAATAAAAAAAAAAAGCTGAGTTTACAAACTGTTACAGATGTGATAATGAAAATGAAAGAATAGAAATGGCTTCTTTTTGCTCATTCAAGTCAAGTAACAGTATTTTGGTGGTCATGCCAGAAGACCTAAATCACAGACCAAATACCAAAATCCCAGGATCTATTTGTCTTGACTCCTGATACATCCCAATGCAAAACTTCTTCACTGTAGGAACCAATTTGGTGAAAAGGTGGTTTTTCTGACAGATCTGCACCCCTAGCTCTGATGCCACTGTAATTTCAATTGAAATTGCCATGCCTTGCTTTGCTTAAGCTGAGAGAAAAGTCCCCCTGTGACACTGTCATGTTAACCCTGAAATGCTATGTGGTGGTAATGCAGCCCCTCAGACAAGTGTCTAAAAGGTCTCACGGCACAGCTATTTCTTCCCTTGGCCACTGAAGGAATCGAAAGGACTGGCTTAAACACCACACTCAGCTTTTAAATAACTCAACTCTCACAAAATGATTTCTCCCCAGCTGACTTTCAGTTACTCTTTACTGAAATGACTTCCTGGCACAAGACCTCACCAGTGCTTGGTAGTGGGCCAGAGATTTTGTATTCTCTGCAGCTTAATAATCTAATACCATAGTTGTAAGAATATGCAGACAGAAGTTTTTCTCAATTTCATTTCCATTGTTAAGATAAACCATAACACTCCTGTAATCTGACGACTTCTTTAAAGTCTTCTTTCACATCTACAAATAGTGAAATAGCAATTGACAGGGGTGGGGGTTTTGTTTATTTTGTGGGTTTTTTTGTGGTTGTTGTTTTGTTGGGTTTTTTTAAACTAACAGTAGGTCAAATGGAGTTTCCAACTGGAAAAAAATACTTCCTTCCACTGCAGGTTTCTCAGTGTTTAGTTTCTAAACTAATAAAGGCAAATGCTGACAAAATAACCTAACTTTGGCTTTCTGAATCTTTAAATGTTGTTCTTATCTAAAGTTCATATACGCAAGACAGATCCTCCTCTATTTTCCCCTTCCTCGGGAAATTCTGATAGTGTTTCCTCATCCCCGCTCCTGCACATGATTTTCATTTTTCCTAAAAAACTATTGAGCTATCACTTAGAAATATCCATAATTTATTATCTCTGCTCTTAAATGAGAAAGCTGTGTCGTTTAACAACAGCTATGATAAGAACAAATATTTTATAGCTAATTGCAAATGCATATATTCCACAACAGACTAGAAACCAATTTATCTCTAAATATTTGCAGATAATGTTTTTCCTCTCATTTCTTCCCAATAAGCACATGTTAGAATTTGTTAAAGAAAATAAAATTTATGTTCTCTTAAAAACTGAGCTAAAGATGGAAGAAACATATCCAAAGTATGGTCATTTTTCTTTCTGCTGTTCTAGTCTATCCTGTTCTCCTGGTATGGGTATTTATGAGCTTGCTCAAATTTGGTTGGTTCCTGCCACCCTGACAGTAAACTCTCATGGAACTTAGACGGATCTTCTCTTATTTATTCAGCTGCTCCATTAAAAATTACACCTTGATTATTTTCCTCTACAGTCTAAACCTCTCTGATTTTCTGCTTTTCTGTTTCTTCTATCTGCAGGATGATGATGTGGTTCCTGTGTCATTATTAATGATTCAATACTATGTCCTGTTTTCCCTAAAATTCTGGTGTAGCTGGTTCTCTGAAGGAAAGGGGGAGTTGTCTTCATTGTCCCTTACAAATAACAAACATCTATTCCTGTAATTCACAGTCAGCCAAAATTAATGTTTCATAAGATAGGAAGCATATCACACTGTGTTTCTACAAGTAATACTGCTTTCTTTTCTTATATTCATCTCATGTTCAGACAAATTCAGACAAGGGTTGGCTGGGCTAAACTCCTTTTCTAGGTGGGGTACAATGGACGTAATAAATAGTTTTGCCTTTTTTTTTTGAAGTGATTAAAACAGCCATAGGAATATCTTCAAAAAGTCAAACACTACTTTTTTATTTTCCATCCTTATAACTTGAAAATAGTTATCCAGCTTTTCATCAACACTTTTTTGGATTGAGATGCAGACTGGAAGCTTTTGCTTCAGAGTTCATACTGCTTCTGAATTATAAGCAGTTACAGTAGATATTCTGAGCCACTCCTGGCAGTAGTGGCAGAGAAAATACTGCAGTATTAGATTTCTGCAGCAATCAATGGCAAAGCACTGGCAGAATCTACCCTAAGGTAGTTTTCTTACCACGCATAATAATTAAAGCTGTATTTTTAAAGCACTAACACATGACAATGTTTTCTGGAACTATAAAATTATTGCAATCAGTACACTTAATTAACCGTCTCCCCTTTCCCAAAAGATTTTTTCATGCGGGTTTTGCTCCATCTTTTGTTCTCATTAAGTGTTGTCCTGACCTTTCAGTCTGTAAAAACCAACAAAAGGCATTTCCTTTTATATTAAAAGATTGATTGCAGGAGGCCTGGGACCACAATGAAAAGAAAAGGAGAAATAATCTATGCTCAAAACACATCAAGTTTGTTAGACAGCCAATGATATTTGGCCCAATAGTAATAGCAGTACGTGCCTGGTTTTCCAATGCAACAACGCAAAATGAGCCAAAGGAACATAAATAAATAAAGCTATAAATCAGAAAGAAATACATGGACTGTGAGAAAATTTTCAATAGTTTTGTTTAGACATGAATATAGAGCTGGAAGAAGCTACTAAAATAAGGATTATAGGTAGCTATTAGAGTCCTACTTTAGAAGGCAGGCAAAAATGTTTCAATATATAGAACTATGGACACCACACCTAAAGCTGAATATGTTTTCAAAGCAAGAGCGCCTTGTCTCTAGAGGCACACAACTCTACAAGGGTTTATGGCAATCCCATCTGATGGGATGCTAAGTGATCAAAACAGTAGATTCAAAAACTTTTTCCTACCTCGGGTTCTGAAAATAATATAGATGAATGAGTATAATTGAAAAAATCATAATTTGAAACATCATGAATTTAGCACTGTCCCCAACAGATATAAAGTTAGGACTTTTTGATCTTTTAAATATTTATTTATACAGCGACTTACCCACAAATGATCAATAGAAACCTGATTTGACTTTGAATCTTACTCGTGACACACTCTTGTATTGTTACTCCAACTGATCTACACACTGTTTATGAAACCTATCTGAAAACCACCAAACTTATTTACTTACTATAACAGGTTATGACCAGCTGCTGTTGAGGGTCAGAGCACTTGAACAGGATAGTATCAGGCCATAGTTCTATTTCATATTGTTATACTTTTATGTCTGATGGTCTAAGATATCATACACTTGTCTCTAATCATAAATAAAATGAAAAGAAAGGAAGTGGTCCATAATGTAACTGTCCTTAGTTTAATTCTCCTCATTAATCTACCTTATTGGTTGTGGCATGCACTTGTTCTACCCAGTGAAGGTTTAATAGCCCTGTTTCTTTTACCATCATCCATACACAAGCCTGTCGATCAATGACAATTATTACTTAATGAACATGTAATGATGGGTAAGCCCAGGGAGAAGGGAACAAATAAATCACTCATTATAGTCTTGATTGCAAGCTAGCACTGCCTCTTGTCAAAGCGATATGTTGTGCAGGTTTGTTTAGCCAACACCTTCAGAAGTAATCAGGATGATCAGGTGCTTCAAAGTACTGGAACTCTTCAATGCCCTAAAGTATATTCAGCTTCAAAAGGAGATGCACAAAAAAGCGTTTTCACCTTAATTGAAAACTTGCTTCTGAGGAGCTCTTTTTAAAACCTCACAGAGCTGTATGTTTCTTCCTGATTTTTCTAAACTGGTATTTTTTTCTTAAATATAAGCAAAGTTGCGTTCTTATTCCAGTTTAAATAATAAAACACTTCTAGGATCTTTAATGTGCAATCCACAGTGACTAAGCATTATTTTAATAGTTCATGAAACACTGCACAGCCTAAGGAACTAGAGTGCTATATTCATAAACCTAAACCAGCAAGGACTCATGGTGAGGTTTGTCAGATCAGTATCGTGCCAGTAAAACAGGTTATGTGTTTTATGAAAATGATGCAGGTATTCACTTTTGTGATGCTAATTCCTGCTCATTAAACTCTGAAATGAAATCCTCAAATATTTTGTATCCTAGGAGCAATCACCGGAAGTTCTAATCTGGCTTCCACAACAGTTTCTCATTTTTCTGCTAATTAGGCAACTGTACCAAAGTTAAAATGATGTGAGAAAGGAAATCAACATCTAACTGGTAATTCATGGAAAAGTCAGATCAAATATTTCTGGGAACTAAATTATTAGATCTCTACAGAAGCACATTGAGGTAAATTTTGCCTCCCCCCTGCTTTCTTTTTTTAATGTAATATGACACCAAATGTTCTGTTTCTTAAACTGATATTGTGGCTTTTTCAAGTAATAGAGTTAAACCAACAAGATTTAAATTAAGTTATTTAAAACTTCAAAATCAAAATAGGATGTCATCATTTCCATTGCAAATAGGCTAGCACCATTGGGAAAAGGCCAAATGAATTTTTAATGGGAAGTGTTTTCAAGAAATAATACTTTCAAACATAAATATCTATAGTTCAGCAAAATGTTTCTTTCTAAGGAAAGATCATTCTATGAGCAAGTTTCTGTACAGTGTTCTGAATTCTTTGTGTTAACAACCCTTGATTTGCAAAGTGCCCTTTCTAAAAATGCACAAGGATGCTGAGTTTTATTTAACATAATTTTGCAACTCTAAAAAATAATTCACAGAAGAGTATAAAGCTTATAGAAACTCCCTGTGCAAATTTTAACAAGATGAACCTAGCAAAAAAGGCAGGAAAAGGGTTACTTCCCCATGTAAGGAAGACATTTTTTGTGTTATGTATTTATTTATTTACTTTCAACTTTGAAAGAAATATTTATACGAAATTTAAGAGACCATTTTGACTATCCAAAGTTTCCTTCTAATCTGATGTAGCATTTGCCAAGCATGAAGCACTATTAGACATTGAAACAACAGGTTACCCATAGAACATTGAAAAAAAAAAAAAACCACCCTTCATGTTTTCAAACGTTTTATTAAAGGAATAGCTTCTCTGGGAAAAAAGAAAAAAAAAAAAACACAAAAGAAAACCCCAGAGATTTTTAAAGATTTTCTGCCTTTAAAAAAGAAGGTGGGGGGGTTGGGGGGTGGAGAAAGAAAACTCAAAGCAGGTAACTGTTCTATACTGTTCAATACTGTGTAGGAAGGGAATTTAAATACTTAATTGTAATTCTTAACTACAGAAAAACTCATAATCATTCTTATCTCCCAAAATAGCTTGAAAAACATGAAAAACATGAAAAAGGCTTATTGCTGAAACAGGCTGTATCTGGGTAAGAATCGTAAGCAGAAACATACTTTAATTACCTTTTCCAGTATCTTCAACTACAGTAATTCTTTTCATTAAGATTAACTTTACGTTGTATTTATTCCTTCCTAACTTACACGGGTTCAGTTTTTTTTTGCTGTTTTGGGCCAGGCAAACTAATCTCAAAAACAATCAGAAGAACACAGGACAGTTTAAAAGTTGAGGTGTTCCCTTTTTGAACGTCATTTTCAGCTTGTACTAAGAAATGCAAAGAAAGCCATTTTAATTATGTGTTACACAGCCAGAAATTCTGAATGATGGCATGGGAATCATAGCTATTGCGCTTGCTTCATAGGCTATGATCATCAATGGAAAAAGGTGGACTTCTTAAGTGTTTCCACAGTTACAGTACTGACTACATCTTTCAGGACACCTAACTTGGACTTACCCAACAACAAAATTTAAACTGCATTTGATGGATGGTATTTGTCATCCTTTTTTAAAACAAACAAAAACACAAATGCAACAAAATCAACAGAAAATAGCTACAAGCACAAGTATATGGATCTTACTCATGCTACCATAGAGAAGCAAGGAAAGCATTCCACCTTTACCTTAGCCACTGAGGTTGTGAAGGAGTTCTTGAGTCACTGCCAACTGTAAACACTGGTATTAAGAACAGGAAAAAAAAAATATATTTATCAGTAAAGAACCAGGGTGCCATATTATTCGCTTATTTCAAAAAACTAGGCAGTAACTTAATTTCCTTTTGTTTTCTAAGTGAATAAAAACAAAACAAAAACCTTAGAATCAATCAGGACAAAGAAAGGTGACTAAATGCTCACAATCTGATGTAGAAACACGCAAGAAGGAGAATTCTGACTAACAGAAATAATACCAGCTATCAAAACTTGGAAGAAAATCCTCAAAAGTATACATAATATAAAAAACAATCCTGCTCTCAGATCTCATCGCTGTTTCAGACTTTGATAGACTGCCTTTGTCTAAATAAACAGGACACCCATTGACATTAATCCATGTACTTCTCAGGGCCAGTAAGCACATGCTGCTGAGGACATAGTTGTTTAAGACATAACTAAAGCATTAGAAGTCTATTGTTTCTTCTTATTTGTTTGAAGTTTGAAGTTAGCGCTGCTGGAGGAAGTCAGAGGAACAAGGTAATACCTCTCAGTGAAACTTGCTTTTGTCATGTCAGCTTCTGATAGTCTTTACTCCTCACAAGTAGTGGGTTTTTTTTCTGCAAATACCCCAGCTGATCTTAATGAAATTATTATCAGAGTCCTTCTCAGCTGCTCATTAGCAGGGTGATCAGAAAGACTGCACTTTAATTTTCAAAAAAGACTCATAATTTCTCTTTTTTTTTTGTGACACCACTTATTTTTTTAATTTTTCTTTTTTAAATATCTGATGCTATTATGTTGGGATGAAGAACAATTTTGATGATGAGCAATAAAAAAAATAAATTAGCACACTTTAATGCCTTTGAAAGGCAGTCTCAGAGGAACACAAAAATTACCAAATGAGTGAAAAGCCTTATATTAAACATATAAATCTTTGATAGCATTTAAAGGCACATATCTGCATATTATAAAATACCATTTATTCTATTTATTCCCCTTCATATTTTCCACTGCTATTTTCTTTTATTTATTTTGTTTTCTTACCTAAGTACATTCTTTGAGATTGTATGAAGGTGTCATATAATTTGTTATACGTACATCTTTTGAGGCTGTCCCGGGTTTACAAAAGAAAGACAGCAAACAAAAAAATTAGATCTTTAAATAGCCAAGAACAAAGAAAATAGGCTATGTATTACCAAAGCTGTCTCAAATCAAGGCAGGGCACTAAAAGTGCCAGCCAGTTAAATATGCCACATGGCTCTCTACTATATAAATCCTTACCACTGCTACGTTCCTTTCCTATTGGACGTAGAAGTATTAGCTGTAATTTGTCACTGTGGTATGTCACGGAAGGAAGGTTTGCTCTTAAAATGCCACTTGGAGAGTAAACAGCAGCCTGCAGAGCAGGATTTGTTTATATCGCTTTTGGTACGATGAATAACACACTTAGAAAGATATATTAAATATGAAACATCAAGTGTAAAAGTTGTGACTCGTGTTAAATATTCACTGCCATTTCTGCCAGTACTAGTATATGAAGCTCGTGTATTGCAGGCAAAGCCAGTGTACACCATTACTATATAACCCAGCTAAAGCCTTTTGCACATAACTTGTCACACTCTCTTTTTTTCTTCACTTTACACTCATCTAATATTTCTGTCAACTACCTAAGAGCCACCACATCTCATCTAAGAGCTGGCTACATTTCAACGATAAGATAAGTGATTCCTGCTATATACATATGTATTTATACACGTGTATACACCCACACTACAAGGTCTGAGGCACTATAGGCTGCTGAAGAAGAGAATTCTGCATGGATGATGAGTTACATTAACAGTCTGCTCTCCACCCCCCCACACACAAAAATTAAAACCCCTAGACACTGAATGTTAGGCTGCCTGTAACTAAAACATGAATGAAAATATTCAAGATAGACAAAACATTTTCCCTCTAAGAAAGCAAGAAATCATACCACGTATCTTCTAGTGCATGGCACATGTACCCTGAGATGTGACCGGAGACATCTCTGGAAGCACCAGAGTGGAAGAAACCCCCGTAATGATGCAGTAAAACTACAGCTGTAGCACACCATAGTCAGTAATTACCGGCATCTAAAGCTACAGGGGAATTTACTCCAGATTCATAGATATGTGAAGAAAATTAATCCATGAAAACATAATAGCTTCACTGACCTTTATGCACTGCTCCCTCACCTTCACAAACTATCGCAGGCCCACACGTCTGCAAGCAGCACTCAGACCAGCTGCTCCCACACCCACCTGAACTGCATTTAAAGAGGCACGGAGCTCCCGGGCACACCCTCTGACCCAGGTTTCCTGCTCACCTGGGGGAGGCTGCAGCAAGCTCCCCTTTCCCCCACTGAGATTGCGTTTCATGCTAAAAAATAATCAGTGTGTTGAAGTCTGAAAGTTGGCCCAAACTCGGGTTTTCTCCCAGAACAATGTTGGGATGCAGCTGAAACCTTTGGTCAGAAGTTGGGAAGTGTTCCTTTATGCTGAAGTTCGGATATAGCCTTGTTGTTTTTAAAGTTTTCCCTGCCTATAGCACAGCTGCGTGATTGTCCCTGAAGTGTTCTTTAACGTTAGTGATCCATGGATACAAAGGATGCTATATGCCAAATGCTAGCAAAGCTTTTTCTAACTAGTGTTGCCAATTCAGTTGTTTACATTTGCTGTAAGATTCAATCTGCAGCTCAAGGGCAGTAATTTGTACATTATACTAAGGTACTCAATTCAGAAAGCTCGTGGGACGATTATGTTGCTGATAGCAGAAAGCTAGGGGAAGAAAAATGAAAGATACAATATAATAACAGAAGAAAGCATTTTAAACATTATAAAATGCATTGCATAATGTGTTACTCTGTAAAACAACAGCTCTGGCTTCTCCTTGATTGTTACCTCTGTTGAAGCAGATTATAAATAGTTGCTGTCATATTCTGTGCACCTCTGCAACACATAGCAGTCCTTCCCGTCCAGGTTGGGAGGCTGTGCAATACTTTTAAATTTATAAATTGCATTAAAATATTTGCAGTACAATAAAATATTATTATTGGTAGGAAAATACATAAGTGCTACTATAGCTAGGAGTTATTACCTTATCTAATGTAAATTGTGTTTTATAGGGCTTTATATTGCCTGAAAAACAGTTGCAGAATTTTTTTTTCAGATTTAGTCCTGTGTCTACCTGCAAGAATTATTTTTAGTTAGTCATTCGGCAAAGACTAATTGAGCTAATTTACATTATGCAGGAGCAAAAACCAAATATAATCTATTTTAAGATGTGTTGCTGTGTATATTGTAACTCAAAACATCTTAGACGCTAATAATTCATTAATGGGATTTAAATGTTCAAATTGCAGAGCCATTGGTTAGCGCTCAACAACGGGAACTGCAGCATGCAAATCCTAAGAGTAGCTAGTTTTGCAACATTATTCTGCTAACACATTTCACACAAGATTGATTGTACGCCCTACTTCTTCCAAACAACAAATATAAACCCACTCCCAAACTCGCTGGAGTAAGCTTTATTACAGAAAGGGCCTGTCGAATGTAAATGTGGTTCACAGGTTAAATTCTAAGGTCTAAGTGTACCGCTGCTGTTCTCAGCCAAGTTTATTATTTTATTATACTTTCTATTGATTGCCATCAGCATCCTATTGACTGGCTGTGTACAGTGTATGAGACAGTTCAGAAGAATCAATAAAGCTGTGGGTAAACTGTGGGGATCTTGGCGGGGAACAGGATGAATTGCCTAGTGATGCCTACAAAAATACTTTTGTTTTGTTTACCACTTTGAAATAAGTAAATAACAGGAGAAAAGCAGACCTAGGTACCTTCTGAAAACTTACTTACACCACATTAGAGAGAGATATTTGAGAATTCATCATTTTACAAAGCAAAATACGCAGTTAAAAAATTTATCTTTAAATATGCCAACAGTTCCATATAGCTTAGCATCCTTGATGTAAGGACTTCAGACAGCAGTGGGTGCTATAGTCAGGGAAGGGAGCTCTTTTCCAAAAATACAGCTCACCTGGGAGACTATCCTTTGGACAATCTGCTCTCCGTTATCCTGCATGGCTTTTACATTGATCACTATGGACCACATGATCCAGTGTCTCACAGGGACAGTGGGTGTCACAGAATCACAGAAAGGTTGAGGTTGGAAGGGACCTCTGGAGGTCATATTGTCCAACCCAGGGCCACCTAGAGCCCGTAGCCCATGACTGTGTCCAGACAGCTTTTTAATATTGCCAAGGATGAAGACTCCACAACCTCCCTGGGCAACCTGTGCCTGTGCTTTGTAACCCTCACAGTGAAAAAGTGTTTCCTGATGGTCTGATGGAAGCTCCTGGTTTTTAGTTTGTGCTCATTGCCTCATGTCCTGTCACTGAGGACCACCAAAAGGAGCCTGGCTCTATCCTCCTTGCACTCTCCCTTCAGACACTTACAAGATGCCCCCCAAGCCTTCTCTCCTCTAGGCTGAACGGTCTCAGATCTCTCAGCCTTTCCTCATATGAGAGATACTCTAGTCCCTTAGTCATCTTTGTGGTCCATCACTGCACTCTGTCCAGTGTATCCATGTCTCTCTTGTATTGTACTGGACACAGTACTGTGGGTGTGGCCTCACCAACCCTGAGCAGAAGGGAAGGATCACCTCCCTCAACCTACTGGCAATAAATGTTGTGCCACTGTTAAAATATGGGAAGTCAAAATTAGCTTATGAAACCAGGGAGGGTTCCAAGATCACTTTCTGACTATTAATTTATTCCATATTTACTTCCCATACTTTGCAATGTCTTGTTCTACTATGGCCTTATCTTGAGCTTTTAGGATCTAACATAGCATGAAAGATAATACAAAAAATGTTTATAAAAAAATTCATAGTTTCTATGTGTATAGAATTACGCAACCATCCTAATCATACTGCTATAGATACTTGAATAATAATAAAAAGAGCTAGGATAAGTACATTGGAGGGGGTTTATGCTTATTCCAAGAATAGTCCCCTAAATTAGGAAAACATTAACTGAAACATTATTTTTTCTTCTGTAAGTTCTACCATGAGACCGCGTAGTGTGAATAAGAATATATCCCATATTAATATTGCACAATGCTGTAGCTCATTCTTGTGAAAAAGATTTTAATGTGAAAAGACATCCAATTAAATCATTGTTATAACAGTGCTTTAATTAAGACAGGTCCTTTTTTTTAACAGAGGACTAAATGTCTACGCTTTAAGACTTAATTTTTTAAATATAAACCTGCAAAAAAACCCTAATTATCTATTAGTTTTACTGTTTCAGGATTTATCCTACATAAATGCAATTTACCTAAATGCTCCTGTGTCAAACATTTACTTTTCTTTCTTTTCTTGTTATGATGCAATATAAACATTTGAAAAAATAATTTCTAAATTTCTTCTGACTGAATTCACACTATATAGCGGCGTCCCACAGCGTGGCTCAGACTACTGGTTCTTAAGCCACATACTAAAATCGTGTCCAGAAGAGATCAGGCTGTAAATCACTTTAGATTCCTTCCAAAGGAGTTGATCAGAGCCTGTGTGGGTGCTCTTAACCCCTCCAGTCTGGACAAAGGAATTAGTTATGTTGTAGCTCAAGTGTGCAGTCTGAATCCACTGTGACAGGGGACCGCGTAATGGTATTTTATAGCCTCACACACATTTATCCAAATGAAAGATTTTACAATCTTCATGACCTGATACACTTATCAAGTTTTGTTCCATTCGCTAGTCTGCCCAGGTCAAGTCACACCTCCTGATTTAATATAATACACCCAGCAAGGGAGACCGTGTCCCATAAAGAGGAGACCACAGTGTCAGGTAGCATGAAGAGCACTGATTGGCAGAACAGAGCCGTTCCAACGTAGCCTGCATGCTATTAAAATCAAACCAAAAATTGAGAAGTTTTCATTGTCATTCAGCCTACAGTACTAGCTTAAAATGGAATCTAATTCTGGCTGGTATAAAATATTTTAACATTAAAAGTTCTATTAATACTATTCAATAATATATGCCTTTTCAAAATATAACAGGTCAATTTTTGATTAAGATTAAAACTACTCTATATGAAATTACTTCATTATGCCCTCTGATTAATATAATAGCCTATCTTTCGTGTGTTTAAATAAATAAGTATGAGAGTGCATCAAAGAGGCAAATGTAACAAGGAAGACTATGAAAATATATTGCTCATGGAAGTCCATCAGACTTTAGCTGCAATTTCAGCAGTGTTGCTACTACATCACTGTAGCAATGTACAAACTAATAGTGGCACAGATTCTTCCCTGTGAAAACCTTGCTCTGCACAAGCAGAATATAAAATTTTCCATTCACATTCTTAACACTACAGCTACATTTTCTACTTAGAAGAAAATTACCATACAGCCCTGCATTTATCATTTCATGGTGTTCCTCACATTTTTGATTCAGCATTTATGAGCTTGCTTTTAGCTAGGAGTTTATTATCATCCATTTATAGGAAGCCAACAAAATAGTAAATAATGTATTTGAAAGCCCTGCTGGCTGACATTTTTAAAGTTCATTGGACTTTTTTTTTTTTTTACAGAGGAGAAATTTGTTGCAAACAGTCAAGATCTGATAACTGATTCCCATTTAGATGTCATTGAAACGTAAGTGCAATGTATTTACATTAATATTTCATTGTGTAAGTGTTCCTTGCTTTGACATTGCCATCTCGTAGTTATTTGTCCTACAACTAAAGAGCAACTTGTAATCAGATAGGTACATTGGACTTCATTATCTGTCACCACACATTCTTAGTGTACAGGATGTTATTAAGTTATAATTGCTTCTGTTTTTTTCCCTTACAGGAAGATGAAGAACATTATATAACAATGTATGGTCTCATTAAAGAACAAAAAAAAGGCCAACAATTAGCGCACAATACTGTCAAATACATCAAGGTGCTGGATTCAAAACTTTTATTTCCAGTAAATACAATTCATGTTTAACTAATAAATTAAGGCAAGCTACATTTTAAATGTAACAGAATATTTTTGTGATTAATTTGTGATTGTGTGTCAAAACACTAAGTTTTTGTAAAACCAAATGTGACAACAGGAGATGCATGTTAATTAAATATACACAAGTCAATGTCTTTTTCAAAAAAAGAAAGAAAAGTTCTTGGTTTTGCATCACTATAAAAAAAATAAAAAGAAAATAAATTGCAGTACCAGATATTTCAGGTAAGATTAATTCAATATGTAATATAATGAATTGTGTAAACTCTAAGTTCATAAACTCTTTCAATAATTAGGAGTATAACTTGTAGTTGCAGATGTAGTGTTATATTTTTTCCCATCCTCCATAAAATGAAGTTTTGCTCTGTGTTACATTGGGGTAAATTGACATAACCCAGAGTTCATTCAGAAAGAAGAATCTCACTTAAAGGAATTGAACTAGAAAGTAATACTTCAGAAGGTTTATCAGTAAAAAGTTTATATTCATCTACCACTAATGACTTCATAAGTAAATAGAGAGAAGCTCTCATAGCTCTCATACATCATATATTGGGCTGATACTGTTTATTAAATTTCCCAGTGAATAAGCAATTTGGTTGCAGTTGAAGGAAATTTTGAAGCTAAGCAACTAGAAGAAAACACTGACACTGCACCTCTTCCATGATTCCCATTTCCATATTCAGGGCGATCTTTAGGTAATGTTCCTGCTGCCGAAGCTGAGAAGGAGACCAGGTGAGTCTGCAGCATCATTCCCCCATTGTGAGCAATGCAGAGCACCATAATAAGGGTTTCCAGGTGCAAACTGGGTTTATATCATGCCCTTCCTTTCCTTTCCTTCATCAACTCATGTTGCTCCCTCTGTGAAGGGGAAGCAGATGTCATAAAGCAAGTTATGTTGATGGTTTGCCATCAGGAAATTTTAAATTTGCCATACAAGTCCCAAACTCTTCCTGTATGGCTTCCTTAGGTCTTCGTACAAGTATCCAGCCATTAAATATATTTTATTATATTTCCACTTTGCAGCGTGCTATAGATTTTTTTTGTATTAGCAATAACTAACTGTATTGTGGAAGTTATTGAGGGAACAGCTGCAGAACTGAATCCTTTGTGGGAATGAATTGGTGCTTCTGGTGCAGGGGAAGGCACAAAAAGTGTTTGGGGCCTCTGGGAAGTTTCCGCTGAAAGAACAACACTGAAATAATTTCAGTTGTTACCTTTAGGTTTCAGTCCCAAGCCCAAGCTTTGCTCCTCTGAAGTAATGTTCCACATTGACTGCAGACTCCAACTGCTCCCTCACTGCGGCTATATTTGCTCTGTTCTTATTTTTCCACCCCCTAAGGATCTGTACTAGATACTGCACAGATAGCTGGTGAGGCACTGGGCTGGATGGCCCTTCTTATAACACAGCTCTGCTTAATCTGATGTGGACAGGAAACATCATGTCCAATATCTTCTTTTCATTTATTCTTATTACCATCGCAGGTTTGTACACATTGTGGCTCATATAATAAATGCTCTAAATACTTGTAGGGCAAAGAACAGTCTGTGACAAACAGAAAGGCAAAACCAGCGGTATGCCATGTTGGGGAAGCAAGTAGCAAATATAATAGAAAAAAATACTGTGTTTCATAGAAAGTAAATGGTGTTCAGCTGTAATCATCATGAAGGTTGATTTTTACCTTTACCAGCTTAAATCACAACCCACTCCATTGAAATGAGCGACATGATCAGTATTGAAGTAGAGTCAGCGTGAACGAAATAAAGATCATACCCACACAGTCTGTAACTGAGGTTTGACTCCGTACACAGAAGCATAACATCTTAATTTTACTACCATATAGTGAAGAAAAAATACACACCAGTGGTCAGAGTACCTAGTGTTTTGTCCTGTCACCAATAACCAACGTACATAACTTACAGTCCAAACTGTGCCTACAGAGTCATTGGGCCTGTGTGCATATGTATTTAGTATTTTCTGTAATGACTGAATTTTCTGGTTTTTTTTTCTGGGAACAGTATGCTTCACTTCCATCTCTTCAATTTTATGCTTAGTTATACTTGATTATATTCTTGTACAAGATCTCTTTAAGAAAGAGGATACAAGGATGAAAAATTATCTTTCTTAAAGAGATCTTATACAAGAATATAAAGAAATATAAATATGGTAAATAATAAATATAAATAAAATTAAGAATTATTTAAAATCATTTTTGAAGTTAAAGACTTTGATAGGTATTTCCAAGTACACTGCCTTTATTATACCTCAGTTCCTCCTTTTCCTTTTTTATGGTTGTTCTTTTGATAGGAAAATGCCACAGAAAGGACCAGAAATTCTCAGCTTTTTGTCATGTTATTTTCTGCATACAGCAGAAATGCCCATCCAAGGCTTCTCAAAAGGGGCAGAGTACTTTGAACTGCTCATTGTATGGCAGGTGGTTAACTTGATGTTATGCTCCTTATTGGTACCATTCACTTTTTTGTCAAGCTGAGCACAGAAAAGGAGAAAGCAGAAACAAGCTACCACTTGTAACAATTTCTAATATCAGTTTTCGGACACTGTAGATAATACTTTTTTTCCCCCCCTTTGGAAAAGTACATAACCAATCAATGATTCAGCTGGAGCTGACCCATCTTCATAATTATAAGACAAAACATCACAAAACAATTGGCATTTCAGTGTAGCAAAATCCCAATTCTAGCATTCTGGAAAGTTTCCTCGGAAATTGAGTAGAATACTTCTGGGATCTGTTTATTAAATTTGTCCCACATAGACTCTGACCTTTCAAAACACAGAAAAGATCATGTGGCAAACCACTCCCAGGAATGATTTTTATTTTGGCTCTGACCTCTCCTTCTGACCTTGGGAGAAATGCTTTATGTATACACAGCAGAACAACTATATTTCTTTTATTCTTTTAAATGGGAGAAACAATCAGTTTCGAATGTTCATACAGTTGTCTTTAAATATATATGTAGAGCAGACTATTGCATCAGACTTCTATAATTCTTGATCATTTAACATATAGGTCAGTAGAAAACATCCATAATTTAGATCCGATTTCCATCTTTGCAATCCCCAAGAACACAACTTCTGACACTGACTTGTATTTAAAAGGTAGAATATGAGATGCTATTGCTCATCTATAGGGCAGCAATTATGCATGGAACTATTTCACTGGAATTCTACATTTATACATTCTGCTTTCCTTATCTTTAAATGTATCGATTTTATCAAGTATTACAAATGGACCCAACAGACCACTATGGTTATGGCTATAGGGTTACCAGTGTAGCTAGTTTTGGATTCTTTGCAATGGTTAAATTTTAATTATTGGAGTTGGAATTATCTTTCACAAATCTCTCCCATGTTTTTTCAAAATCTGGGTTGATCTGTTTCCAGCAATGAAGACAGGAAATAATAACACTGAGCTGATTATATTACTTCTTTCAGTACATATGCAAGATTTTCCCTTGGCCCTTGCTTTGAAACAGAATTGGAACTTTGACAGAAAAAAAAAAAGGCCTAGGAAGACTGACAAATGATACAGGTTGGTTTTGTGTAAGA
The DNA here is from genome assembly GCA_013398815.1 of Ibidorhyncha struthersii. Taxonomy (NCBI): domain Eukaryota; kingdom Metazoa; phylum Chordata; class Aves; order Charadriiformes; family Charadriidae; genus Ibidorhyncha; species Ibidorhyncha struthersii. Next base: position 42,510 of record VZSZ01010372.1, read on the forward strand.
ATTGAAAAGGAATTGTAAAATCACAAGATGGGGTCAAAAAAGACAATTTATTCCAGATATCAGAAGCTACCAACAAACGAAATCTTGCACCACCACTCAGATTTCAGTTGCTGCCAATTTATTTGGAAAGCATTGGCAATAAAAAAGACCGAGCTGTGTGCACACTGGGATTCGGAGTCTGGAGGCTCCATCATTTCAGCAACAACAATCTGGCTTAAGTTTTAAGTAGGTAATGCAGATCAGACCCATCTTTCTTAGTATGGATGGCTCCTTTGTTTGAAATAAAACACTTCTACAATCTCAGATAGACTTTCAAGAACACAAAGGTGAGCAAGAGATAAATAACACCTAAATAGTTGAATATTCAGTATTTTTAGCTGATTCACTGACAAATTACATACAGGTCTTAAACAAAATTCTTGTATTTGTCACTCTGCGAGGCAAAATTAGATCAGGTACAGACCTTGAAATTTAAGAGCAGATCAAAGGCAACTCTCTCGGCAGATCAGTAGTATAAAAAACCCCAAGCCCAGCTCCTGCTCTGCCTTCTGGCTCACAATATCTATATTCACTGCTACACAGTTGGAAGACTAAATCTTATCTTGTTTTAACCCCGGAAATGAAAGGTACTAATTTTTAATAGTTAAATGTGCAATGGGAAATTAACAAAGTTAAGTCAGCTGCACTTTCCTTCATATCAGCCTGTGTATGTAGCACAGGTGCCTGCTGCTTCACTGGCTGCTGCATGCATTTTGTTCTGCCATTTTTAACTGTGTTAACAATAAGGTAATGGGAAATGGAAAGTTGTTCTACTATGAGCAAAATTTTCTGAAATGTGTTTAATACAGTGTCCACAGAAGACACAGAAAGTGAGTGTGAGAATGAATCAATACTGCACGTGCAGAATTGCTCATACTTGCTCATACTGATAGAAAACTCTTGCCTCTGCTAAGGTGTACATGTACAGAGTGCAAACATAAGAAAAGAAGGGGAAAGAAGGCATTCAACGGTGAAGATCAGTAAAATTCAGCTATTTTTATTGTGTCTGCTACTTTGCCACCAGAATTTATGGAGGACTGTGAGTCACGCTATCCATCATAGACAAATGCTGAAAAGACAGAAGATGGAACTGAGCTGTTCTGGAAAAGTAAACATTCAAGCACATCACATAAATTCTTTCTGCATACAGCTAGTTTTGCTTTTCTTTCCTTCATTATAATGATAATTATCTGCAGCTCCTTATTCCCATGTCTTCAAAGCCTGATTTTTAAAGGCTCCTTAATGTGGCATTCTGTTACACAAATATATACAGATTCACCCTTCTTTCATTGCATCTGATCCAGCCAAAAGACTAATCATATGCATCCTAGAAGCCCAAAAAAAAACTTATTAATATATGTGAGTGTTCCCATATACCTCTATGTACAGCTATGCCTTTAGACTTTGCAGAGTCATCGATGACCAGATCAGACATTGCTTAGCAATAGTGCAAGGGTCAGATTTCATTTTTCCTTAGAAGAACTGTCATACTGATAACCATAGTAAGACAGACTGAACAAAGCACGCACATCTGATTACTGAATAGCTGGTGATAAGGAATCATAATAGACATATGTTTGATGGATACATCAAAATACAGTGGGAAAATGCACACTGTGAGCAGATAAGTAACCATATTTAGCCATCCTCTTTGTAAAACGACCAAGCATGTAGCTAAATATGTTAGGGAGCTATTGCTGAAAGTTAACTAACAAATAAAGACTGATGGGAGTAGATATTTGAACTGGTTTGTTATTAAAATAAAAAAAAAAGACTGGAGAAAAAATAATGGAGGAGCACACAGCTGCTCTTGGACTTCCCATTCATAGATCTTAGGCACATGCCATTAATCAAGAAGAGACAAGGAAAAAATACTGCTTTTTAGCAAAGATGTTAAGTATCTAATTTGATCAATGAGCACGGAAAATGACACAATGATAAAAAGGGCCATCTTGTCATATCACTAATATATACTCTTATTGAACAGCTCTATTTTCCATGACTGGACTTGAAAGTGTAGCAAAGTAGGTATCACTTATTATGCTATCAGACTTTAAATAAAAAATTGAAAGCACTGGTTTTAATCCACTAACAACTATATGGAACAGTGTATACAGCTACTTAGGTTTCTTAAATCTAATTTCATACTCTCAGGGCTCATGCACTGAGAAGCAGCTAGCTGAACTTCCAACTTCGAATCTATTTATGCACACGGTATAAACATGACAAGAAAAACAGCATGTAGGATGTATATATACATGGCTCATACAGCCCTCTTTATTTTCTGTTCTTCAGGAAGTATGCCACTAACAGTATTACCTTACTCTTTTCTTTTTTTTGGGGGGGGGGGCAAATGTGGACACAACTCACAACTTAAATATTTCTTACTTATATTATTTCTTACTTCTTACTTATAATAGGATTGTTTTCGTACTGTTTTTTTGCTCTTCTTGTAGTGTTCTCATTCTAGACTCTACCCTTACCACAAGATAATTGAAAGCCAACCCGCCCCATGAATACGCCCACGCACAGCTTCATGCTGGAAATTTGCACCTTTATAAGTCATAAATTATCTTATCAGGGGACCATAAACAACCTTGGACTTTGAGCACTATACTCCAGATAGTCTTTAAATCAAGATGTTATGTCAAATGATGCACATTTTTCTAAGACTCCTACTCTCTAGGCCGTTGGATTTGCACTTTACTTTCTATTATTACTTTTTTATTAAGGAAACTTAAATCTGTTGAGAAGAGCTTATTTAGGTTGAGCTGCCACCTTTAGCTTCAGAACATTAAGTCTTGACAAATGCTTCTTTTGAAGTCTGACACCTGTTTCTTTGGCATTTCCCACTTTCAGGAACTCACTAGACTATAATAATACTCAGCACAGCAGAAGTAAAGAGAATGAATTAAAGCAGAAATGCTTTCAGACGTGAAAGAGCAGTACAAAAGAGCATCCCTTTGCTCAGGTTGCCTCAGTAGTTTAGACAGGACCTCAGGAGAGCTCATTTCAAAGCTGTACCTTCTTTTTTTTTAATGGGAATCTAATGCCCATGAAACAAGTCAGATTAGCAGTCCCCAGAGACCAGACAATTCTGTCTTAAAACAGACACAGATCAGCAGGAGAAAACAGGTTTCTTTGCAGATACTTTCAGAAGTATAGGGAAACATCCTTATTATTAGACCTTCTCTTAGGCCAAATATCAGGTATCTGCTCTTTCTGTAACTGAAATGCTTGAGTGGAATGTTTCTAACGTACTCTGAGATGTGATTCTGTTAGATTTTCTTTTACATTTGGCTTCATGAAGATCGTGATAGTAGATTTCTTCAAATATTTATGTTTTAGTTTGGAGGGTCTACATCTAGAAGGGAATCCCTAACCCACTTAAATCAATAAAACCAACTCTCATGAACATGTAGCAGAACTACAGGACCAGATCCACAGTTTATTTACCTCTGCCATGTATTTATGCACCATATCTATGTTTTTTCACTTTATTCTCTAGAGTTTCAGGTATGAATTTGCAACAGAAACAGGAATATACTCATTACCTCATTAGGAACTAGGTACTTGAATTCATGTCTTTGAAAAATCCACCTCTTCCAGATATTTCAGAACGTGCTTTTATTCATACAAAATAGATTCTATACAGAGAATATTTTTTCTATAACCAGCAATATATACAGTCCGTTTTTGTGATTCAACATGATAGAATATATATTCAACTGTATCCTGAAAACTGTAAGACTCTTACACAAAACCTGTTAGATTTATTTTCTTGAAGAAAGGGATGTCAAAAACCCTTTCAAAACTAGATTACAGACAGCATTGCAATGATCCTTGAATTCTATACTAAAAATGTGTTAAAATGTATAAGCAACCTATTAGAATAGTTTCATATAGCAGCAATCTTTCTAATCAAACTGACTATCTTTCAGGACTGTATTTTATAGCAATTTTAAGCAGTACTTATACCTACTTGGGATTTTGTTAGCAGGGCTGTCAGTATTATCTTTTTTAAGAGTACTTGGCGCATTCTTTATGAATGTTAAGGCAACAAAGCTGGTGAGGGGTCTGGGGGACAAGTCTTACGAGGAGCAGCTGAGGGAACTGGGGTTGATTAGCCGGAGGAAGAAGAGGCTGAGGGGAGACCTTATCACGCTCTCCAACTACCTGGAAGGAGGTTGTAGAGAGATGGGTACTGACCTCTTCTCCCTAGTGACAAGTGAGAGGACGAGAGGAAATGGGTTCAAGTTAAGCCAGGGGAGGTTTAGGTTGGATATTAGGAAAAAAATTTTCACTGAAAGGGTTATCCAGCATTGGAATAGGCTGCCCAGGGAGGTGGTGGATTAGCCATCCCTGGAGGGGTTTAAAAAAAGGGTAGACATGGTACCTGGGGACATGGTTTAGAAGTGGTTTTGTCAGGTTAGGTTAATGGTTGGACTTGATGATCTTAAAGGTCCCTTCCAACCTCAACAACTCTATGACTCTATGATTCTTTATAACGCTCTTTTCATCCTTTCCCAAATTTGCTAATCTTTAACCAACCTGGCTGAAATATTCCATACAAGGCTCTGCCTTAGAATGACATTTTGATAAAGATTCAGGCAATTCTGAAAATACGGTTGAAAAGCAAATGAATTTGTGAGAGAGATACAAGTATTGAATTAAAAGGTGCAGAGCAGGGCTCCCCAGGTGGCTGTTTCAGAGGCAGCTCAGAGAAAACACAGAACTCCTCACCAGCAAGAGCACAGAAGATGCAGAGGCAGCAGCGGTTGCTCAGACCCAGCAGCAGCCAACAGGACCGTTCACTGTCAAAAGCTCCACAGTCGTTGCACTGCAGATCTTTTAGTTACTCATCGTTAATCAGCCAGGTTGTGCAGAAGGAAAAAAACCTCTTCCCTGTGCATCTTTATAACAGCCGCCATTGTGGCTGACAGAGAATCGAACCATTCCCTTGCCCCACAGCCATGACGCACCGATAGCAGCAGGGTTTCTGGCCTCCCTGAGCGCAGTGTGCGAAGCAGTATGATGCACGGAGGCATAACTCTGTTGAGTATATGTTCACACAGGCAATCCCAAACAAATCACCTCTGAGCCTGTTGGTGGGTCACTTGTATTTTCCTGGCAGGCTGTATGTGACAGATTACCATCTGAAGACTCCCACTCTACCACCTTTGAATGTTAACTTTTCAGTCCTAAGTTTTCATGCATATATATTTATATACATGGAGAGGTCACTGTTCTTATTTATGTGGGTAGATGTGAAATGTAAATTTTTGCAGTTGGCAGATGCATTCATTATAAAACCCAAGCACATTAGAAAAAGCTAACGATTAGAAAATTATACAAACATATACACAGACATATACACTCAATGTATATATTTATAAAGTAAGTTAAGCATCAGATCTACTAAACTGTTAGGATAGCTGAAAAGTTTATATATTACATGCAAATTTAGGACATGCTGAAAAAAGTTTCATCATTTATAAGCCAGTTGTATCTTTACTGTTCAGTGTTTTCTGACCTCAGTATTTTTCTCTATTTCATAGACTAAAAAGGTGTTGAGTGTTACATGTGAAAAAGTACGTGTGACACTAATTTTGTTTGGGCATGGCTGCTGCAGCAATTATACAATGTTGATCAATAGCTATGCAACTGATGTTGCATTTTTGCTTTTACATCATTACAATGTAAGCGTAGCATCAGTGCTGCTACCTCCCAGGGGAGCAACAGAACAACTTAAAACCTAGCCTTTATTGCTGTATTCCTAGTGGGAAACCAGTCCATAGGTCTTACAAACTAGGTTGTTAAATGTATTCAAATATTTTCTGTTATCTTTTCAGACATACATTCCTAAAAACTATGGCCCTCCATTTAAAAACAGTGTATAAGTTTCCATCACGTCTCCATGACCACATGCATCACGGCTAAGCACTGTTGCAACTGTGGTTTTGCAGGTGGGGCTGTAAGGCCAATTTCATTACGCAGCTCTGTGCTTCAACTGTTACTTAACATTGCCAATTCTTAACTGGTGGGCTTAGACTTACCTTGCTGGACAGATGATTTAAAGAAAAGTACATCCCTTCTTAATTAGCTGAATGATCTACAATGCATTTCATGCCTGAACAAATATAATTGAAACAATGGAATTCATATTAGGCCATGCAGAAAATAATCAAACTACCAGCTTAGCTCTTGGTGAGGATTGGTCACTTTTCTAATCTTGCAATGAAAACAAAAAACCAGCAATGCTGTAAAGCATTAACACCGGCAGTGGTGTATTTACAGCCCGAATTACTATTCTGTTTTAAGCTATGTAGGTTGCTAGAAGACATGCCAAAATTATACTCAAAGCAACCAGCGATCATAACTAAGACAGATATTTGTCATACTCCAGCCCTTATCAGAAGACTCTGGAATACAAAATCAATAATCAAACATTAACCTTTTCTAGAGACAAAAGTAATCATGACTAAAAAAAAAATATCCAGAAGCAAGTGAATAAATTAATCTCAAGCTTATGTTATTCTGCAAAGGATAAAATAATGAAATGTGGATTTCTCTGTCACAGTCAGGGTATGTAAAACATCCTTTCATTACCAGAAAGTGTTGGTACCTGCATAGTTACTTCTTTTGATATCCATAAAGGTGCAGATGAAGCATATCAGTATGGCACTCACTGCTGCTGTTTTGGATCACTAGGTAACAGGATAGGCTGTGGGGATAAAACGGATCCAATAAGGTTTGGAAATTTATAGGAGCATGAAGAAGCTGCAGCCATGAAAATTCTTGAAGTGGAGAGGGAAGAACAGTGAGCACAGAGCGTGGGAGCCAGAACTGGGTCCTGACACAGAAGCAAGACACTGGGCATCTTGCCCTGGTGAGATATGTGCTTCAGGCTCACGCCTGAAAGCAATGGGTTACTCATCACACACATAAGTAGGCTTTGTAGCGGTGTCAGTGTTAGACAGTGGCTCCCAGGTCATCTAATGGAGGTCCCAGTGCCCTGTGACCCTCACAGAAGAGCCTCTTGGCTGCTGCAGGCTGGCTCTGGGCTCAGGCTCTGTGGGGCTCCTGGGGTCCGCTGCAAGGAGTTCCTGTTCGCTGCACCAAATAACTTCCCCAGTCACTCAGCGGGAGCAGGAGCTGCTGCTTTGTGGTAGGCAGCTGATTAGCTGTGTCCCGCTTTTGTGTGAAGCAGTAGCTTCCACTGAATTCCTACAGGGCGTTAAAAATACAGTCATTTGCCTAATGATTTGGCAATGACTTGGAACTGCTTCATATGAAAGAGAAGAGGCATGGCGTACTGTGATATATTGCCTCCCTCAGTGCTCGGCAAGTGTGGAGGAAGAAAGACAGCTGTCAGGGACATCAGAGCTGGAGCTGGACCTTATCGACCCTTGAAGATACGAGGTGGGGGGTGGGCAAGGGAAGCCCACAAGGGCTCAAGGCAAAGGCAAGACATTGAACAAGATGAGCTAGAAAGCAGAAAAGGGCAATGCAAATGTTGGGAGATCAGAGAATGTTTGCTGGTGATAATGACAGCGAATAGCCGTTTCTGCAAGCAGGGGAGCTGGACTGCATTCTGAAATACTTTTGGAGCTGACATCTGAGAGAGGTAATGGACAAGGCAGAAAGCGGACTCAAAATGGTAGCGATACTTTCATCTCCTATGACAAGTTCATTCAAAGATTTTTTTATAAACAAACATGTCAGTTCTAAATATTTTTTGTACCTGCATGTTATTTTTCAAGAATTTAAGTCTACACAACTTCTAAGTATGCTACTGTTCACATGTATTATTGATGTTTACAGTCATGTGGATCATTATTTCAGTGTATATGAGTTGTACTACTAGCATTGACTCAGCAGAGGACATTCTGAACTGATAGAAAGGCTACTTAGAAATAGAACTAACAGCAATAAATCCACTTTGTATTATAGAGGATTTAAAATATTATGCCGTTGACAAAAAACTTTTTGTATTGGTAAATGTGGATTATCACAATATATCCAAAGAGAAAGAGAAAACTTAAAAAATATATTGTGTGAAACTATTTATGAAATATAAATCAATGCCATGCATAAGAAGCCACAGAAGTTCAACTAAATCAATCAAAAAATAGTTGAAAATCCGTGTCATGTTTTGCCTATCATGATCATTCTTCTGCATCCTTAGTTCTATAGCAGTATTTGGATGACATATAACTAGAGCTGAGTACTTTGTAATGAATAATTAATTTCACCAATTTTGCCTCTTTTTTCTGTGACATATCCATGAATAAACACCCCACAATTTGCTTTATTCGTAATTCAAAGTTCTCTGACAGTCCCTCCTCAACCCACTTCCCTTCACAGTGGTTATATCACTAACATGGATATTCCAGATTTTGAAGTTGGGAAGGGCTGGAATCAGAGCTATATAGTTTAGTAGCGTGTGGTCATACACCATTGTTTCTATTCCCCAGCTGGACTCTTCTGAAGTAACTGGGAGTGAATGTTCACGGAGAATAAATTAGGCTTTGCTTTTTGTGATCCTGAATGCAAAACCAACTCTCTCTGTGCATTAGCACCAATAAAATACATAAGAAACTCCACAGAAAGCTAACACACAAAAGGCATGATCATAGCTGAAAGGAATTAATTTTAAAATTCATATGAATATTCATAGGGGTTTTTTTCAGTGTGTTCTCAAATTAAATGTTATGAAAACAACTATTTCCTTCGCAGATACAACTTTGGTCTGTTCACCTGTTCTTGATGAGGCCACTGGGAACACTTTAGAGGTTGGAAGGACAAGGTTGGAGCGCTGGTTGGTCTGGAGCTCAGTCTGTCTTTTTTTGGAGCCAAGTCTAAAGGCATCTCTTTTCTATATCATAGTTGGCCTCTTCAATCAAAGAAAGCAGTGAAAATTTTGGAAGGTTCAAGCTGAAAGGTAAAGCAGGGCTGTTTCCTGGGTAGGCTCATGGAGAGGAGGATAGGAGCACCCTTCCTTGTGCGAACTAAGACTAAGGCAGAATTTTGCTGCTGTGGAATAATCTGTCACTTGATATTTTGATGGCAATTTTGTATTATGTGTGAAGCACAGGTTTCTACATACCACATTGGCAGGTGGTGCAGAAATACATCATTCACATTAGTCAAATGGAGGCACTCTGCGTTCCCCATATGCCTTGCTATCTCTACATGCAGGTGCCAAAGGGAAGAGAGGCAGCCCTAGATTTCTATTAACAATTATCACACTTTAAATAGATTTCTAAGGGATTACAGGTTTAGAAAAGCCAAAATGCATTCCAAGAGAGGTCTATACTACTAAATATACTCTAAGCAAAAAAGTAAGTTTAAAGATAGACAAAGGAAACCAACCAGGATAAAAAAAAATAAGTCAGAAGTTATGTTCCACAGGCAGAAGTAATGCTTAAGGCTGTTTTGCATTAGTACATTTGAAGCACATTGTTTCCTAATCTACTTCGAAGAAATGTTTAGGGATTTTATTAACATAAAACAAGATAGTGAGAGCAAATTTGATATCAATTAACATACTAATTAAATGTCACTTAGTAGTTTTAGCAATTACTTGATATTTAATTAACCACTTGAATACCTTGGGAGATCCAGATTATTGTACATGTAATCAAAGGGCAATTCTTCTGACCCTGTGGGTATATGCTGCATGTCAAGGCAATCTGTAGACAGCAACAAAAAATAACTTTATGCACTGTGACCCAAGGTATGCTGAGTTGCTGTGTGCCCAAGAGATTAATTTACTAATTTGAATGCACTAAGTATCACTTAGAAAGCTTAAACATACCTCAAGTGATTAGGGACCTACATAAACAACATGAACAACCTACAAAATATCAATGATTTTAGTTCAAGCCACATTTTAAATTCATACTGCAAAATTGTCTTGGCATTTATGAAACTTGTATTCACCATCAGGTCCTTTTACTTTTAGCAAACAGCTACAAGGGTTAGAAAGTGAGGAAGCAAGTATTTTTAGGAAAAAATTACTTAAGCAGCGCAAATATGTACCTGAACTCTTCTGGACTGTATTCACAACAAGACACCAACTTTTGCATAAGGGACATTTGCTGGTGGACCATTTCTGTACTGTTTTTAAGAAAAGTAGTCTTAATAACTCACAAAACAGGCGTGACCTCTGCCTGTTGAATTGCCCTCTCCTACAGATAAGTCTCCTTCCTCCTACTTCTTTTGGAGCTATGGCTGTGCCATGCGGCTCATGCTGTCATGTTGCACCACACTGCCATGACTACTACAGCAACAGTATTAGACATTCACCCTTTTTCATTTCTGCCACTTTTCTAAATGGACATTAACAGCTCTTAACTCTCATTTTTAAGCTCATGCTTGTAATACCAGCACCCTTCCCACTGCTTTTGATTGTCCTCTCAAGTGTTGCATTATTTACGCTTCTATTTCTCCCTGTGTATGTCAATACGGAGAAACTGGTCAAAGTAACCTTTCTGTCCCCTTTGTAGCTCTTTCCCATTTGCCATACCAGAAAACAGAACTTTATTCATCTTTAAAAAAAACACATCCTCTGCTATATTTGTATTTTCAGTTATTTTTTAACTTCTTGCCTATGTCTTATTTTTATACTCATTAAAGCTTTTTATTTACAATGTATCTTCAGATCTCTCAAATCAGATACCCATCCCTGTCATTCCACTGACTCCAATCTATGTCTCCAATGGTCACTTTGAAGTAGAAATAGAGAATGAATGATCCTTCCTTCTCCCTGTCCACCTATCAGCCACCTTAAACAGCAAGTGATATGCCATTTACTTAAAATCTTTTCCCCCTTTTGCTTTTTTGTCCTTGTTCTCCCCTGGTTCTCCTGAAACGCCTCTAATTTATCCTTCAGAAGGTATTTATCAGTCTTCTTTCATTTATGGGTGGGGACTCAGAATGGGTCCCTTTTAAATTCCTGTGGGGTCCTCTCTTAGCATAATCCATACCAAGGAGATTGAAAAGTGCTTGAATACTTCGACCTTTAAAAAGCTTAACTTGTAATTTTAAGTGTATGAAGTGAGTAGATTTCGTTCACAGTTTACAAAGGCTGTTCATGTCTTAACTATAGTTTCTTAACCAGAGTAGCTTTAAAGACAGAAGAGAAGATGGTTTGGCATTTCTTGAGCTGCATTTTCCGAGCTGCATTTTCCCCCTGGAATTAAAAAAAAAAGAAAATCATCAAAATCTTTATGTTCAATGAGACCATCCTGTTCAAGGATAAAAAAATATTAAATCAACCTGTATTTTTATATTTCATTAATAGTTCCACAGTAGTACAGCACAAGCTTCTCAAGTATTTCGAGTTTTTAAGTATAAATTACTTTCTTTTGTAATGTAGTTTTGTAATACAGAGATTAAAAAAAAATCTATCATCTCTAAAATATGTATTTTTAAGCTTTGTTTTACACCAAATTTAAATTTGCTTTTTTTTTTTACCCCAGTCTGAAACGGGAATGATTTTTCATCCTCCGCAAAGGAACAGTGCTCTATTACGTGTTAGGCAATGCTCCAACCAGGAGGCTGAATTTAGCTTCCTTGTGAAGCAGAAAAATTTACACGTTTAAAATATAAATGTAATGCTAGTGCAGTATGAAGAATAGAATAAACTTCTTGTAGAGCAAAGGTATGAACTAATTGAGAAACTGTATCCATAGCTTAGCTTACTTGTCTAATTTTCTCTTGAGAGGATCCTGAGACCACTGTTTTAAGAGGAATGACAAAATCACTGATGAACTGTCGTCTCAGGAGAGTTTCACACAGACCAGCAAATACAAACCTAACCTACCAGATAGCATCATGCTAATAGACTGCTGGCAGAGTGGTTTAGACCACCTGCTTTCAGAAGTATCCCATTCTCCTAGTTTAAATTAAGGCCATATCTGCTCTCCATTGTCATTCATTGCAGATATCGCAAGTTTAAAATATCCAGTAGTATCCTGAACTTATATTGCTATACATTAGCACCTGAAAATGATTTATTTCAGTAAAGAAGATAACTGGGAAACAATATTTTCCTGCTATTAACAATGTTGGAAAACATAAGCAAATACAGGAAATGGAAGCAAAAACGTAAACAGAAGAAACCAATACTTTATATAAATAAAATAAACACGTCATTCTTATATAGCACTTTTTATCACTGCATTTCAAAGTACTTTACAAACAAGATTACTGTGACTGTTGACAGTTTTCTTGCATGATTCTGTTGGCACGTACACAGATGCTGTAAGCATAGCCACTCTTTAAAATTTCTCTTCTGTGATCCAAAGGCATAGCAAATATTTCCATCTCTATTTGCCCAGAATTTCTGGCCACTCAAATTTATCCCTATTTTATTGTGCACGTATCATGTGATGAAAACCTTACCTCCTTCTTTATTCAGCATCTACAACCATTTTTACATATCTTAAAAATACGAATTAGAACAACTGGATAATTTACTTCATAAACTGAAAAGAACAAAGCTTGTGCACCATTCCGGGACTTGTGTTTTCGCATGTACCAGATACACTTCACCCTCAAAGCAATATTCATAGATAATAAAATCATTCTAATGATTATTTATGCAGATACCTTGCTATATTATTTAAACCTTTATTGACCAATACTCTTATACTTTAATAATATCCTGGGAAAGAAAAAAAAAAACCAACTCACATTAAAATTACCACAGGGGTTGAGGATTTTGCTTGGAAGAAAGAAAAACTAGTCTTTAATCAAAAAAGGCACAGTTACAAAAGGATTAATTTTGGATCAGAACATATCACCAGTTAGATGTTTTCCTGTCCCAGCTGAGAGTAGTAATTGGAAAATCATGGTTTACATAAAAAAATAATTATTTTCTTATGATCTGCCTTCCTTTCATGAAGCCTTGCATCTTCATCACTCAATTACAATCTGAGAGATTAAGGGACTCAATATATACTAGGTCACCTATTATTACAGACAAGATTTAACTGCAATATTTACATAAATTCCTTACCAACCATAGGGTTTAAGCTGCTTGTACATGTTCAGCATACTAAAAAGGGACAGGATATTCATTAGTTGAACTATGGGAAAAAGTATAGCAGTAACTTAAAAACAGAGCAAAACTCTGTCCTATGGCATTTTTAAAAGAAGAAAATTAGGAAATGTTGGTGGTTGAAAAATTGTAGATTAAATCTTATTCCATTACCGAGAGTAAAAGTTAGCTTGATTGCACTGCTGTAAGAACTTCCTAGGGGAAATTAAACTTGATAATCTCAAGGTGTTTCCCAGAAGATGCCATGCATTCGGTAATGTTCATTATAGTTCGCAGAATACCAGATAGAATTTAAAGTGAAGACTCCTAAGGTTTAATCAATATAGACATGCTAAATTGTTCACAGTATAAAGCCCTGATTATGAAACAAAGATGTGGTTAAAAGGGAAGCCACAGTACTTTAGCTGGATTTTTTTTCCCCCTGTATAAAGTGGTTGGTTCATACCTAAGGAGAATAGTGACCGCCAAATCTCCAAAACAATTTTTGTAGCAGCATCACAGAATGCTTCATTAAGCTCCTGGGACTTGTACAGCACTGTCTGGTTTTGGTGAATGATTCTTAAAAAAGGGAGCAAATATTGTGGAGGTTACTTGTTACAAGGTGTAAAACCCACACATTACTATCATAAAACATTAAGAGGCTAACTGTTACAAAATAGATATTAAACAATTCCTTTGGAAGATGATGAAGAGCATGAAGATTTCAATTTGGAAAAAAAAAAAAAAATTAGCTGTCTGCTACCTGTCTGAGTTTTACAGAAAGAAATAAAAGAATATACAGCATAAACTGATACTGGTGTTATCATCTGGGGAAATACTCATAGGACAATCAGTAAAGGACTGCAATGACACATTAGCAGTTCAAAGCACAAAGAAAATGAATCTTCAGTTTTGATTAAATGAGTTGGCAGCATCTGTGGCATCTTTAGATAAAAGAAGTTGCCAAATTGCTAATTGCAAAAATAATCCAAAGTAGCAGGTTTCAGTGCTGGTAAGGAAAAGCTGCCTAAGAACAAATGATTTCAGCTAAGGCAGAAGAGGATACTGACCTTTTCAAATCTTCCGTAGCTTGGACAAAGATCAAGGGGGTTTCAGGACTAAGAGAAGGACCTTAAATTTCAAACAAAATGTGGCTGGAAACATTTTTTTGAGCGAGCCAGGACTGGATTTATGGTCCTCCGTCTGGTGCTGGCTAGATGACACCTATTCGGCACAAAAGAGAGATGATGCCCCCTAATTTTATATGGGTACATATGTCTTCCCATTCCTTTGATATACAAGGGATAATCAAACTTGAAGATTTAAACAACTAGATCAGTAAGGGCCTATGAGATGGATATGGATAAAATAAAAATTCTGGAGAGAATTTTGAAAAAAAAAAAAGTTTCAGAGCCATTAACTCTTTGAGGTAACTGGGATCTGATGGGGACCAGGCTCTGCAGGGTTCATCCTATTTCAAAAAATAATCACACTTCCCTGTCATGCATCTGTTCTCTGTGACATTGGTCTTTCCCTGCCTCCTTAAGGAGGAGCTGGGAGGTTAATTTTTCATTGGTCGTCAGACCATGAGGAGAATCTCCACTGTCTTCCTCTGTGCTGGAAGCAAAAGGGGTCCTTCCCTACAACTTCTTTCTTTTCCACTCCCAGGTCTGGGGGAGAGCTTCTGTTGTAACAAGAAACTGGCTCTTCCGAGCAGTTTCTGTGGCGCTGATAGGTTGGCACAGGAGAACCTGAAATGGAGCTGCACAAGCAGTGAAGGAAAATACGCACTACTGATATACGTTTTTTACTTTTCAACAGCTTTAAATTTTATTAAAAGAACACAACTATTTCATCTCTCATGAATTCATGGCAGAAGTGTGACCTGCAGCATCCATTCATTAGGTGGTAAAATAATTTGGAAATACATTTTTCCTTTCATAATAGAAAACAATTGTTTGGGTGCTCTTCCTGGATGTTTAAAAGTAATTGAATAAATTCAGTTTTATTGACTATGTTAATCCTATTTTCTGTAGGAGTACTTTTTTTTTTTAAAAGAACTAGTGAAGAGGGTTTGATTACCATGGCATTCCACGGGGTGGGGGTGGGGGGGAGACTTAAAAGAAAATGTATATTAAAACTTTATTGTATTTGGATGAAGTTGATGTTAGTAATTTCTCAGACCTAGTCCTTGCTTGTACTTTTCCTGTGACTTTGGATCAGAAAATTACGACTACCATAATTAAAAAGCCTGAGGTGCTCTGGAAAGAAAGTATAAAATGTTCCGTTGAATCTTTCCTAGACAGCACAGTTGAAACTGCAGGTCATTTTGTTCAAGAGAAAATAAATTCTGCTGAGCTAAACTCAAGAATAAGAAAAAGAAAATTACTAACCGAACTTCAAGATCAGAAGGTAATGCTCATTCTTGAACAGAGAAATAGGTTGATAATTCAGTGAAAAGTGGCCCCTTCATTTGGCAGCTGAACTTCTTAGCATTTCTCATGAATGCTGACCAACACTTTAATTGCCATTAAAGGAAGACAGAGCTTAAATTTCCATGATGTGCGCATCAGAATCAATACAATGGAAAATTGTAAGAAAATATTAAGTCTCTATTAACTGAAAAAAAACCCACCTTTATTTAAATTATGGTAAAACTAACAAAAGAAAAAAAAATCAGAGTTAATATCAGGCTTTTCCTTAACTTATTTTCCGTGCACTGATTCTGTAGCTCATTTTTAATTACAACCTGATCTGACACCTTGATGGAATTTACTGTAAAACAGATTAAAATGATGTGCCAGCCTTATTTCTCTATTTCTCTGCTTTTCTTCTGTTGCCATTGCATCTATAATATTATTTAAACATACTCTCTTAGCACATTATCTTGTCTCTGAAATCAGTATGTGCAAACTCAGATTATAAACAATGACAGGTTATTTAAAATATGAATGCAGTGAATTATAAACATACTTAGACACGGTCTTAGAGACTTTACCAACAATTACTAAGTTAGGCAATTACTCTTTTTAAACACTTTTAAGAATTGCTAGCTAATGTAAAAAGCAATATAAACTTAAGTATCTTACTCAACCAGCATCTCATCGTGGATTCTGAAGCTACAAAGGAAACAATTACAAGCTTATATGTATGAAATATTTAAAATCAATAATAGAACTAACTTACTTAAAATAAATATTTTATTCCATTTCCTTTCCAGATGAAGTTGCCAATACAATCAATGTAAAATAAAGTAGACAGTGCCAGAATTTAGAAACCACTGGAATCCGAAATCTCCATAATCTCTACCATCATAGAAGCATAAAATGGTTTGGGTTGGAAGGGACCTTAAAGATCATCTAGTTCCAACCCCCCTGCCATGGGCAGGGACACCTTCCACTAGACCAGGTTGCTCAAAGCCTCGTTCAGCCTGGCCTTGAACACCTCCAGGGATGGGGCCTCCACTCCTCATGTACTGTAAGAGTTAGTTTAGATAACATCCGATATCTTTTTTCTTGTTGAAATTTCAGAATGTTCTGTTTCAAAGTCTTTTATCTAGTTAGAAGTTCCAAGATTAAAACTTCAAAATTTATTTGGCCAATTTTTAAACGGCAGCTATAGATACACTCCAATATTCCTTTGATCAATTCATCCCAATGAATGGGAGGTTCTAGTGTTCTGTAAATCTCAGTGGAGAAAGTATTATCAAGTGTGCCAATCGCTGAAGTCTGTTACAGGAAAAACAAACAATTATATTTTCTTAAGTCAAAAGAATGGAACTATAAATATATTAAATAAACTGTTTATGTATTCATTATATAAATTGTATATATATAAATCTACCATATATAAGAATACTATTTATATACAGATGTATATGAGTACTTACATTTAATTATATGCAAAAATACTTAAATACAAGTATATAAATATATCATTTTACAATTGCATTGTAGTAATTTTGCTAAAATAGCTTAGCCATCACATCTTTGTTTCCTTGACCATAATATATGTCTCTGCCAGAGCTGTGATTTGATTCTAAGTAAGAGGTTGACTTCCTTGAGATTGGTAGGCAGATGAATGAATAAATAATTTCTATCGGGTTTTCTTCATGTTTGTGGGTATTGCTCAATCAGATTATAATGATTTACAAGCGTTCATAATGTAGTGACCAAGAACTGCAGGTTCCACTAGCCCTGTACAGAGGACCTGTTCCTTTGTAGTCATGAATAGTTTCAGAATTCCATTATCCGCACTGAGTTCACACAAAATATTTTCAAATGACCATATGGCTCCTTGTAATGAACACACAATCAGAGTGGCCAAGGTTCCTAATTTCCTGGAAGGAAACTGATAATTGTGACATTAAAGCTTATAACATAATTTGAAGATTTTTTTCAAAACAAAGTTACCACCTTTGTCTTTTATTGTCCACTTGGAATACAAGTCAGACTTGGAATCACCTTCTAACTGTGCTAAGATTAATCATCACCACCATGCTATGTAGGGTGCATTATGACAGAGTGCCTAGAGCTAAAAAAAAATGGACGTGGGCCAGTAGGGAGAAGTTAGAAATTTGTTCTTGGTAGCAATTGAAATTAGAATAAAGAGTTCTCAACCACAGCCTTGTAGTCAGAGCGCTCTGAAAAGTCTTGTGAAAATGAAAATCTGAGTTAAGATCTGCTGATAATATTCCACTTTATCATCTTGCATGTTAGCAGTCCACAAATGTTTTCTCTCTTAAACACTAACACATTAATTACCTCAAATGCAAGATCACATGAAAATCTGTCTCTGAGAATAAACAGTACTTAAAGAATACGGAGAATTAAAATCATTGTTAAGAACGTACGCTGAGATTTACATTGTCATCTTGAACTTTTAACTCCTCAGGTGCGTAGAACATAAGATTTAGGAAACACAGCCAATACTAACTTCTAAATAAAATAAATAGTTTGTATAATATATCTTCCTGCAAGGAAAGGTGAAGGATATGAGTTGATGACAAGCACACTATACACATGTATATTTCTGATAAAGACAGAAATATTCCCTGTTAGACTACAGAGTTAACTGGAAATGTTTTTAGAAATAGCATTGGTACAAACATCTGCAAAATTGGTAATGTGCAAGAAAAATTAAACCCCAAACCATACTAAACGAAGTTTCTTAACATTATCAGCGGGGGGGAGCAGAAGCAATCTTCTTATTTTTGTACCTAACAGTGTGGGATCTATTTATAACCTGCCTGTAGAAGAGCATGGGAAAATACTCTTTGACACTAGCAGGTCTTTCCCATTTCAAAGGCACATGGAAGAAACCGTGGACAGGAGAGAATTCTTACACAAAATATTGAATTTTATGTAAGGAATTTAAAGAACCTTTTGCCTTGCCTACAATTGTCTTTTTTTTTTTTTACCTGGGCTGATGTAAATTAACAGCATCTCATGGAATTTCACTAGTGTAAGATGGATGAGAGTGATCAAAGCGAACTAGCATCCAAACAAAACCAGTAAAGACATTTATACTTTCACCATTACTGGGGAAAAAGACAAAACTATTTGGCATATATATATATTAAAAAAAAAAGTTCCACGTAGGCCTAGTACTGCTTATTCTAGTAATTTAACAAAGTTCATAAATAAGATTACATAATAGATCCACATACTATACTGATACAGGGAAGGGAGTGAGAAATTGATTCAACTCAGAAAATTCTGCTGCTATTTGCATATTTAAATCCACCTCTCTGCAAGTCTGGAACTCCAGGCACAAAACGACCATTGTGAATGATTTCCCTGAATTCAAGTCCATAGGATGCTACAGTACTGACTCTGACCAGATAAAAAATAACACACTTCTTTTCACAAGTATCAGTATTCAGTGAAACTCAAAACAAAACCCCACATATTTTCTGTTTAAAAGATAAGAAAGAGAGGGTAAAAGCAAAAATGGTTGGCTATTACAATGGTGAGAGATAAATAGTGGAGGTTCCCAGCAGTCTAAGACCTGCACTGTTCAACACATCCATAAATGACGGAGTATGGACAGCAGTTCATTGCCTCTTGCACACAAGAATTAAGGCACCACATGAAATCAGAAGCTAAGCTCAAACAAGCAAAAAAGAAGGCGGTTCTCTATATAACAGCTGACAGTAAATCTTGACAAAGGATATTGTGCATACGGAAAATCTGCATAAATTGAAATGATGACCTGGCAATTAGTTGGAGAAGACCTCCGTTATACTGGATTATCTGGGGAATGTGTCATTTACATCTGCTATGCGCATCCAGGAAAGTTACTACAGGAGAGATGGCACAAGGTTAGAATGACCTTTGATATAAATCAGTACAGCTGTGGTATAAATACAAACAATAAACATTACAATTAAAAAGTTAAGAAACCAAGAGGTGAGATTTAGCTACATACACCAGTAAAGAAATGATCCAAGAACCATTTTCAGGCCTTTGGGCCAACTAAAGGGCACAGCTTGTTTCCATTCAGCTAAATTCTTCTGTCCCCAAAGCAGGGTAGTCCTAGCCCAGCTGGCTAGCGGAGGGTGGTTCCTGGCCTATGCTAATCCCCAAGCTGTGCTCAGGCATCGTTGAATGGATGCTAGTTAAGTCATCATGAGTGGAAAACATGCCAGCAATTAACAATCTAACAGTATGAACAAAAGTGCTCACAGGCTGGTACAGATGCAGCCATCATACCTAACAGCCCATCGGTGTCAAAGGCATATAGATTTTAGCGACACCAACATTCTGCCCTAGGCCTTGGATCCAATATAGACCTTCACATATTAGAAGAGGTCTTTACATGTCAAGGTGAAATTTCAAATACTTGTTATCCAAGTTAGAACCTACCTAAGAGGAAACCAACCCACATCATTCTGCTGTAGTGAGCATATGCTAGGGCTTGCTAATTATTATGACTGACGTACCACAATTCAATAACTTACTTTCTACATAAAATCAACCCTTCCCTATACAAAATCATCAGCAGGACTAACAAATGATTCCAAACTGTAAAAAGCTTCATTGCTGATCTAATTATGCTCTGCTTCTTGCAGCTCTGGGAAGTGCAAAATAATCAGAGCACAGCAGGCACCAGCTATGAATCCTCCTTTCCTCACAGCCAGCCCCTACACGCTCTGATGGACAGGGAGAGGACACTGAGCAGCAGCGGTACATCAGCACGTCGGACGTCTCTGAAAGGGGCCGTGCTTTTAGGTAATTCTGTCTCCTTTATGCCCTTTGAGTAGAATAAACCAAAGCAGCTATAGGTGCAGCCCAGTGAGGTGGTGAAAGGGTAGAAGACCAGAAGCTGAAATGATGTAACAGAACTAAGGAGGAACAGGGGATGTAGCTGGACGTGCCAGCTGTGCGCTGGCAGAAGAGAATGAAATCAGGGCAAGTTCTGTGGAGGCCTTAGGAAAGAAGTCAATCAGGCCATAAAAAGAACAAACAGTGGCAGAATGCAGAGGAAGGGAGTCAATAAGACAGAGTGCATGCAGCAAAGAAATAGAAAGAATTAAAGCCGTAAGGAGTGGCACACAGATCATAGGGAGTGAAATAAGAGAAATGAGAAACTATCTCTGGGGTAGAGGAAAGGAGACTTACACGGTCAAGAGACAATGAAGAAAAGAAAAATGAATGAGCAAAAATGAATGAGTAGAACAGAAGTTACACTTTTCCAGAATAAGAAAGGCCAGGAAAAAAGGAA
>VZSZ01010372.1:63427-85422 GCA_013398815.1 Ibidorhyncha struthersii
GTAAGGGGAGAAAAAGCAGAGCAATTAATAAAAGGAATGAGACAGTAGGGATGAAGGGAGGGACACGAAAGCATTATAAAATGGCACAAGGCATACACATTGGAGAAAACAAGCACTCTTTTATTTATTCATACCTCTATATTTTATATTATCTTCCCAGTAAGCAACCCATAGCTTTTTNGGGGGGTGGGGAGGGGGTGGGCTGGCAGCGTATTGCTGCTGGGGGATATACTGTAGCTCTTTTTTTCTTCTTGCACTGCTGGACATACATTTATTGAAATTACCTGAGACAGTGGCTAGCACTTTTTCCGTAATGTCAATATCTGATTTGGAATAGAGAAGAAAATTTATTAAAAACAAAACAAAACAAAAAACCCAACAAACCAAACCAAAGCTAAGAAAATTCAGAGGAGGATACAGATGTAAGAAGTGATTGGTGTCATTTGTCAGCAGTTACCAGCAGCCTGCAACTATTCAGCTCCTATAGATCACCAAACACTTTTTGCCATTTGAATGACATCTGAAACAGAAAAGAGCTATGATTTATCTTTCCTGAATATAGCATTAACACAGGCTTAACAGTGCCTAATGAAAGAAATACAGTTACCTACAGGGAAATGAAAAAAGGCACCCATTTTGAAAAATAACCTAAACTAATTCTCCTTTTGTTCAGATATTTTGTTGGAATATTTCATGTTTCAAGACACAAAAAAAAGAAACATTTAACATTTTTAGTCTTCCTCTTTATCTGTTTCTTTCTATCACAATGATTTGCCACGAGAGAGAGAATTCTGTGAAAGCAAGGGCAACACATCAGAAGGTTTTGTATCTCATTGTTAATCCTTACAACAATAGTATTAATAATCCCATGGACTATTTGGATGAAAACAATACTTGACAAATATCATTAGCTTGGCCAGCCGTGATTGCCTACTGGCATTCATTGATATTAATGTTTTGATTCATTTTTAAGACTGTTCCTACCTGTCCATTTATCGGGCAGTTTTTCAATGCCCACAGCAAGGCTGCCAGATTGCCGTTTCACCCAGTATCACTTCCTGGGTTTTTACTGAATTTATTTTTCTTTCAGCAAGTATTTGCTCTTGATGCTTAATTCAGAAGCTTCTTGCTTCTGTGTTGGGCATAAAAAGACAGAATTGGTTCTCCAATTAGCAAACATTTTCAGCTGCAAAACTATCAAATCAATACCATATCCTCAGCAATCATTTTAGTTACAAAAGTGTGAAAATTTTTTTTCAAGAGCTCTCAATGCCCATTTTTCGGCTAATTAGCTGCCTGTTCTGCCTTGTCCAAGAGGCAGAGTTTAATTCCAAAATGAAAGACTTGAGAAACCCAAGAAAGTTCTCCAAAAGGAAATTACTTTCATTCAAATGAAAAATTTCTGTGCTGCCCTTTTTCTGATTAAAAATTTCTTGTGCAAATAGAAATTCAATGATTAAGATAAATTTTGAAGACTTGCTCTGGTGATATTATGCTCTTTCATACTGGTTTTCCCCACATGGTCTCCCCTGAACCACCTGTAACAAAGACAGTGAATAGCAGCAATTATATTAATATAGAATTATTGTGGTTATTTATAGTTACATAAAACCGCTGTTAAGTCACAACTGTCTCAGCAAACACTCTTACAGATTTTGATAGAGCTTTTATTTGTTCCATCAGTTATAATACAACCTGTTTTACTTGAATGAGAAGGTACTATCTTTTTGTTCTTTAACAGTCTTGATGGCTGGTTGCTATTTTCATTCTATAAATAGCGCGGTATAGCAAGGAAAGTAGGTAAGCCTTTTGCTGAGGGTTTAATTAACTGGTACCAATGTTGCATTTTGCAGTTTCCAGATCAGTTTGA
The DNA here is from genome assembly GCA_013398815.1 of Ibidorhyncha struthersii. Classification (NCBI taxonomy): domain Eukaryota; kingdom Metazoa; phylum Chordata; class Aves; order Charadriiformes; family Charadriidae; genus Ibidorhyncha; species Ibidorhyncha struthersii. Next base: position 65,298 of record VZSZ01010372.1, read on the forward strand.
TTGAAATAAGCATTTTCATACTGACTGTGCACTGGTTGAGGACAGATTGCACAATTCATGTAAGGGAAATCCATTAAGGATTACTAAATGCATGGATATGCATGGAAATGCAACTAACTCAGGGAACAGTAACCAAGTGGCAGTCTGGGAGAGTAACAGAGGGAGTGGACACAGACAGATTGCTCTCTGTCTTCTGATGGCATATCAAAGAACTGGCTTAACAGATTGTGCTGTCTGGTCAAGAAGTTCCTGAAGCTTTTTAGATGACTTAGTGCACTACTATGTGTTTTTGGCAGAATGATCTCCTCTACAGTAATGAGCTATGTTTGGAAAGTAGCCTGTGCTTTTTTCAAGCATAAAGTAATGCACTAGCTCTATTTCTGTCATTGTATTCTGTAAATTTTGCAGTGCTCTTCCTCAGTCTTGGACAACCAATCAGAACAGTTTGAGCCAGGTTTATAGTAACATTTAGGCATCCAACTTGGTGACGGATGATATTTTCAGAACTGAATTAAATGGATAATGCACTTAATTCCAAATAAACTCACTGGCATAAACATGGAATTCCTGAGGATCCTGTCAGAGTTTATCTGCATCTTTACATGCCTGAACATCTTTGTAGATCTAACCTTTCATTTACACTTTACTAGAGGAAGAAAATTTATCCCCCTGCAGTAAATCTGTTATCAAAAGGATGCAGTGAAATGTCCAGCACAATCTGAGGAACACACACGCTGAGCAGCAGAGGTTCAAGAAAGCTTCCCGTTCTGTAGCTAGTTGCCTATCTCATTTATGCAATTATTAGCTGAGCTAAAAGTTTTTTGCAGCTCAGGCATCTTTTGCTTCTGCTGTCTTCTATTCCTCAGGAATACACTAACAGTCAGGAAAATGTACACTAAAGCATAGGAAGACAAAGATCTCACAGCTAAATAATATCGTTGACAAAAATATTCTGGATTAACTCAAAAGATGTAGCTGCAACATTCTTGGCACTTGATAGAAGTGTCCTTCCCCAAATGACAACTGCACAGAACACAGCAGTTATGCTGTGCTAACTGAACTGCAGGCACAACAGCATTTAGGGATGAAAACCAAATAGTTAGAAGTACAGCAGAAAGATTTTAACCAAATTATAAGAATACAATATTTTACCTTCTTGAAAAATGAACATGAATGTCCATTTCTATTGAACTTACAGCTGCAAGCATCTCTAACTACACATATTATTTTAGGTTTAATTTAATTATTTGTGCATCATTAGTCACTACAGTTTCTGTATTTGTTGGCAGCCACCATTCAACACATCAGGTAACTGTAGTCCATCATCATAATCACTATTATGATCCCATCACAGGATAAGTAATTCTACCTGCTTTCACTCCAAGTGCACCTGAAGTTCTCTATGTATATCTTACTTCAAAAGCAGCATTTTGAAAAAAAGTGGGTAGAAAGTGCAGAGCCACAATCAGCACTTTCTTAGATGTCTAAACCGGGGGGGTGGGTTGGGTTGTTTTTTTGTAGGAAGATGATTAATGAATTGTTGACAGTAATGAAGAAGCAGACATCTTGGAGATATTATTATGGATCACGTATCACTTGAAACAACAAGTCTGCCTCCGTAAAACATTTTATTTGTTATATTGTGCAAATCGATTGTAATTTGCCATGGGCTTATTTTCAAATACATTTCTTCATTGCTGCCTTGGTAAATAATAAATCACACTAACTATTATTTCAAAATTGAGTGTTCTAATTTAGTTACGAATGGAGAAAGTAGAGATGCTTCAGGATATAAAATCTAGCAGTTCACAGAAAAATAGCCTCTTAAGAATAACCACATCAAAAATCATTAGAAGCAGACTACACCATACTAGCCTGCATGCCTTCATGACCGAAGGCAGCCTAACAAAACAGTGACAAGGTTACGCTAAAACAAATATTTTGTTCTCCTGCCTTTTGCAAAAAAAAAAAAAAAAGCAAACAGCAAACAATAGTTCTAGTAGTATTAATTCAGTATTAATACTTTTATACAAGAACCAATAGTACATCCAGTTTTTTAAATTTAACATCCCTGGATTTGTCTTCAGACATAAATCAGAAATGTCCTTGGAGAACCAATATATTTGCTTCTTCCAGATTATGAATTTATGCTTCATATAATAAAGCAGACCTGTTTCTCATGCTCAGTATGGATGAGTCATGCTTTTAATATATGAAATAAACCTGAAGGAATAAAAATTATTCTACAAAGTTATGAGATTTGGATGGGTCAAGTACATCTCTAAAATCTAATGGATAATCTGCATTAAGATGACCTATTCCTTTTTGTTTGCCTGCCTGGTTTTATATTATGTTAACTTTAAGACTCAATGAGCATTTATGTATCCAAAACACTCAGCCATTGAGAATTTTTATATGGATTTCAAGAGAAAATATGTAATACTCTTTAAGATTTAGGTTTCTCTTTTGAGCTACTTATCCTTTTTTTGTTGGTTTGTTTGTTTGTTTTGAATACTTACAAATACCACAAATTTCTTAACTGAAATCTTTTTGACAAATACCACCTAAAAGAAAGCCAAAACTCTTGTAAATGTTGCGCTTGGACTGCTACCTAGTGACTCTAGCATTTCTATCAGATGGAGTATATCTTTACGAATTATACCGAGTCTACTTTGGACTTTTCCATTATTTCTTGAAACCTCTCAATTCCTCTTTTATTCAAAGTAAATCTTGCCTATGCCTTAGCATTCCTGCAGGATTTCATAATCTCTCTGTTTATGCATCTCAGATGACAGTTCCTGATAATTTGGATATGTTAATATCTAACTGCCACACTGAGACACAGACTTTACTAATTATAAATAATCGATTACAATGAGTCAGCAATTCAGCTCTACTATCTATGCAGTCTAATTACTCCTGCTGCCCTATTGCACAAACTATTCACAACCCTTTTATCAACACAGTAAGAACCTACGTATTTTTCGTTCCAGTGGATTATACAGTGAAAGATGACCTCTGAACAATTTGTGATGTGTCTACATCTTCATTGAAGCTGCTAAATTTTCAACATAATTGCTCACTAACCGAACTGACTTGAGTTAGTTTCATGCCAGTTAGTTCAAGAACTCGCAAGCCTGGAAAAGTTTGTACTTACCTTATATAATAAAACAGACCTTCCTCTGTTTTTTCTCAGATCTTTTCTCTGTTTTGATTTGTTTGGGGTTATGTTGGTTTTCTCCCCGCTCCCCCGATCTTTGTCTACACAGGCTTGGTATAGAATGACTGTGACTTTGTATAACATAAGAGTAAATAGGACCTCACAGTTTTAGCAGAATGTTTAGCATATCACTTCAAGATATGAGAAATAATTATGATAAATGGAGGTTTCATTACAGTAATTTCTAAATGAGAATGAAACCCAGTATTTCTAAATAATATAAGAAAGTCTTAGTTGGAGAACTGCCGCCAGAACTGTTCACAGACCATGACTGCCAAAGTATTACTTTTAAAAGCATGCACTTTGCAGTGGGTAAATTTAGATAAACATTTGCTTTAGATTAGAGTTTTAGGACTGTTAGTGGACCTCTTCCTTCTGTACATTCAGACCACCCACTTGAAGGAATTCTGCTATTAGAGGTATACCTTAAAAAATGTAGCTCCATAAAACAAGGAATAATGTAAGTCATACTACATGGCTGCTCATCAGTTTCAGTTTTTAACTAAATAGGAACATATTCCTGATTTTTTTTTCCATGTGTCCACCTTCACCTTTTCCCATGAAGAAGCTCCTTGATAAGGAGAACTTCATACTAAACCTTTGTATTCAGTGTAGAAATGCTCACGAAGAAAATATGGAAACAGCACTTGATGGGGGGAAAACAGAACTGCAGGTCCATTTCATAATCGCTACTCTGTGATCTGTTGTGCTCCTGACATACATTAAGAAGATCCCTTGGAGAATTCTGTCTCCATTCATTATATCCTGCGAGAGTCTAGTTTCGTTGACCTTGCTTTCAGTACAGTGCCTTATGTCCCACTGATTTAAGGGGATTTATATAATGAGTTGTTGGAAAGGGGTGAAATTAACCCAGAGAGCCATAACATATAAAATATTCTTTGTTCAACACTAACTAGTTTATTTGATTTTCATCTGGTAGGTCTTGTCTCCAAGGTACAGAGAATGAATTTGTTTTCACATGCCATAACATCAGACACTTAAGTTCTCTAGTTTCATATCCTGTTCTGGGGGTGGTAATTTTGTTTAAAAAAAAAAAAAATCTTACTTCAGCAAATAAAAATGAATTTTTGTCAGACTTTAAAAAAATGCTTTTTTATTGGGAACTTGGGGGAAACAGCTTATGAATTAGACTTTCTGATAACTGAAGATTAATATTAATCTGCTTCCAATCAAAAACTTCAGCACTTGAATACTGAAATCGGAGGCTCATTGACATAGCCTCCAAGACAATGCACCAAAATAGATACAGCTGCTAAAGTGGAAGTTGCTTTCAGCCAATGAATTTACCGCTTGTCAGATTTGTATGCATGTTTGAATAGGAGGGTAATGAAATAACATTATAGATTTCAGAACCAGGGCAGCCTTTATTCAGATAAGGTTATAAGCAAATATGTTTGAGCATGAATGTCTGCTGAAGTAATATAATCCATTCCCCACTGATGCTCGGGAGTTTAACTGTTTGCTGCAACATTTAGACATACACAGAAATGTAGCCTGGGATCATACACAGAGCGCTTTGCACCTTGGGCAAGTACACAGTACTAAGATCACAGGGGCCATATTCAGACAGTTAGCTTGAGGCTATATAAACTTAACTCTTTATTCCCGTGTTTCCTTTCAGCTAGGTATTTTTCACATCTTAAAGCCAGACAGTAGTAAACAAAATTAAGCACAATTTAACTGTCAAATCACTGTGAGACCCAAAGCTTACATCTCAAGATAAATAGCATCCAACACTGAGGCCAGGCTATCAGGCAAATAAAAACTGATAGATCGACACTACATCTTTACAACTCAAACCCAAACATTTCCAATGTAGAATAGGAACGATTTTCAAAATCACTTCACTGTGATGTAGATTTTAAATAATTAAAATTACATTAAATAGTAAGTTAGAGTTTTGAAACATATTCAGTTGCAAAACCCTCCAGAGGGTTAATGTTAATCCTGCTCTCTAACGCTAACACCCCTCATCTGGAGGAAATATTCCCACAGGAGCATTTGTGGGATAATAATTTTTGAAATCCCTTTAGACACATCGGCGAAAAGTCTGGAAATGCAGGAATGGCAACGCATTGCTCCCACACTTAACATCAAACTCTCTACAACCAGTATCACCATACTGTTCAACACAAATTTAATAAAAGCAGTAAGTGGAGAGAGGTGGATAATAGCAATGATCTGTTGTCATTCACACCAGGCACAAACTAAGCAAGGAGGACAGGGACTATGTGCCTGAACGAAATGGGGCAGTATCTTGCATTGGATCTGATGAAAATTCTCCAGTTGCAAATGTAAACTATAATGGGTTATTAAAATATTAAAAATAAAAGTGACCTTCCGTTATTTGGGTTTGTAAGTTTAGCATTCTTTTCTTTCAAATCAGGAGGAAAGAATTTTGAGCAATTCAAAAGAAATGGGTTGGCAGCAGAGATTAAATTAAAATGAATAGCACGACCATGACAGAATTAAAAATATGTTCTATAGAGCCACTGAAGATATTTATTCCATTACCATTTCATTTTTCTAAGGAAGTCTTATAGCTTACTCTCAAAGGGCTGAGCTTGTGACCAATGTATTCAAACCAAGGGCCAGAACTGCCCTAAAGAGTATTTAAGTCGTGGGATAATTTTTCTGAAGAACACAAGTAAATAGGCAAAGTGGAACAGACACACTCTGGGAATAATTATCGCCTCTAGTATATTAAGTTATTCAGCATTAGGCTATTCAGCAGTAATTATACTACCCCTGGGCAAGGATGATTTAGTACTGCATGCTGGTGAAAGCCGCATAATTAAGAGAGAATGGGATCTGGCTACTATTTAACACACCTTTCCAAATGTTCCTTTGATCCAGTTGGCAACACTCACAATGGGCTGTATAAGACGTGAAGGTTAGCAATGTGTCTTGTATTACATTGTCTTGAGTGCTACAGCATTTAGCAGTCTACAGTCAGAAGGTCAAACTCTGTTCTCATTTAACTGTGTATAAACCAAGCAGCTTAAACAGAATTGCATGTGTCTAATTAAAATCTGCATGTGGTCTGCTGGGCAACCCTCTGATGTTAATGCTTAATGCATTTTAGCACATTTTGTTCTGTTTATTTTTAAATCAGGCAGAATACAGCCATGTATAGGTTCTAAAATCAGCTATAATGCCTCATATGCCTGAACAGGAAAAAAAAAATTGTTTACCAGAAGAACAAACATTTTGGTGTTTCAGATTACTTCCCTCCCCTGAAACGTGAAAGGTTTACATGGTATTGAGTATTGCCCCCTTTTTCCTGTTGCTCACATTGTGGTATTCATAGGAATGGGGGAAAAGAACCTCTGGAATGGGCAATGTCACAAAAGCATTAAGACTCCTTTCTTACCCTTTCTATCACTATACATCTGTTATAGAATAGAAAATAAGGACATAAACATACAAATCTGTTCCATAAGACTTAGAGAGTACCACAATATAAACAGCCAACTTAGTAGTATCCAAGTTGCGGAGTTTATGTGTATCTCAGAATCCATGCATAGAAATACTCAGCAATGGGGCTTCTACTTTGTCCCTCTGCTTCAGTCTGCTATGAGAGCACTTTATGAGAACAAGGGATTCGAAAGGCATCTAACACAAGGCGATATTCTAAAACATCATACGTGGGTAGCTTTGCTATGGCAGAAATTCCTTCTTGAAGCCTTATGTCCACACATGGAAGATTATCAGTAAACATCTGACAGAGAGAGCAAAATCTGGAATGCCTCCAGCATCTGGATCTGGCTTTCCGCCTCAGTTATTTGGCTTGTTCACTGACAGATCCCATAACTTGCTTTACAAGCAGTAGCAGTGGCAGTTTGGAAACAGCCTCTAAGGGAGGTCATGGGGGGATTGGCTTGGCTCCTCAATATCATTTATCTTGCCTGAAATTAATTTTGAAGAAGCCATTCAGCATTGTTTAAGAATAAGATTATGTATTAGCAATAGCAATTCATTTTCCTGCTCAGCGTAAAGTAACAGAATATAGCATTCAAATGCTAGGATTTATGTCACTCTGGGGAAACATGTTCTAACCAATTTGATTTTTTAACGTTTCTCAGTTAGACTGTTTGATACAGACATCACAAACAGTGAAAACCTACAGCAGAGTAGAGAAAAAAAAATAAATATTGGGTTTAGGAACTAAGAAAAAAATGTAGGAAATGTTAACATTTCTTGTTCCTTTGTCTTGAAAGGAAAATCAATAAAATGTTAATTTCAATTTTTTAACATTCTTTTGCTACTTAGTTCTCAGAACTTCCTAAATCCTTCACTAAGAAGGGTTGGCATTACTGTAATTTTTGCATCTGTTGCTATTTCACAGCAAAATATCTATGACTTTCATCTGAAAAAGACTAAAGATATATTGACTAAACTTATTTATGAAGTCATTGATTTCAATTAAATTCTTCAAGGTTATGCCAAGTCCAAAGATGACCTCCAGACATCATCTTCTATGACTCATTTTGTTAACAAGACCTGCTCAGAATTAAGATGGGATTTTAAACATCTTTCACTGTTACCTTACCTCATTATTACCAATTATTTATTGTGTATTTCTTCCTTTTGTCATGGTTTTTCAGTTGCTTATCTCTCCTGGCCCTAAGCAATTCCTGGTAGGTTACTTTCTACGTTCAGTTTTTTGGGTTGGGTTTTTTTGGTATAAAAGAAAATATATTTTCCCAGGGAAAAAATAACAATAAAAATTAAAAAAGGGTAATATTTCAGTGTCCAAATCACGATTGTTAAATATTGAGAGCCTGGATCAACTAGAAAATCTTTAATTTACATGCTGCTTTTCCAAATAACTATTTTTCACACATTCTTATTCAGGATAGAATTAAGAGCTTTGAAATTTTCTCAGAAGAAAAGAAACAAACTACCTAGAAAAGGAGAGCGATGTTCTGTCCTTATTATGGGGTGCTAGAGTTGTTCCCAGCTCAGATCACGCTCCAGTCACCTCCCAGTTCCACGTTGCAACAAGACCAAGCCCTTCATAATTTCCTTCCCTCCTGCCCCCTCCCCATCCCACTTTCCTCTTCCTGTATGAAGGATGCCAAGGAGAGTGACTCCTAAGAAGCCAAAGCACATGCAAGCCAAGTCCGCAAACTGCACTAGCAATGGGCTAGAACTGCAGGACAGTGCAGATTGTGCCTGTCCTTTGCTGTAAACACAACCCTTAAACTAGGACGATCAATAGTCAGATGGTGAGGACACTTACCACGACTGCAGGAAGCCCAGTAACAGGAACTTGTTCTGTCTCATTCTGATACTTGAACCAGAAAGTTATCATGACATAGAAGTGTCCAATGAGCCATGCACCAAACCAGGATACACACAGACAAGATACAGCATGCTGAAAGCAGCCTCTGGTGTAAAGGCAAGGTAGATAAGGCTGGAGAGGCAGACTGTACTTGATTTGGTCTCTATTTACCATTCATGGATACACTCAGAACAAATAGAAAAGCATCATATGTTGACTGAAAAAGTCAGAAGTCACTTAAGGACAGTAACCCTATGCAGTGAAGAAAATAACAGAGACTTGGTTCTTTCAACACTCATTGACTTTCACTGATGAGACAAAAATCAAGCTCACATTTTTAGCTAGTTGAAAACAAACTGTATAAGATACTGAAAAAGCTTCCAGAATGTACATCTATTAACACAAATACAAATTAGATTCTGCCTCTGGGTGACCAGTCCTAGTTTCTTCATTGTTTCTTCATGATACATAGGAGAATTTCAGCATCAGTCCACAGACCCTGTCTCTACATCTTGATAACGTTTTGATATTTTTCTGTTTCTAAGTCTGCACATGCTTCTCAACAAGCATCTCCTAATTTGATAAGCTGCAGAACAGGAGGAAAAAAACAAGGCAGCTGCTTATGGTATTGAGGGCAATCACACGGCTGAGAAAAAAGGCAATCTCAAATAGGGAAAAGCAAAAGTACTTTCAGCACATGCATCAGCAGTGGTTTTCCTGCTGTAATGCATACTTTGATCTGGCTCTTTTCTCATTCTCATTTTTAGCTTAAAGGCTAATGAACCTTGTTGCTAAGTCACATCAGTGAAATGCTACAAAAGGACAAGTTCCATTTAAACGAATGAGTCTATATTGGCATACACAATTTTCATCCATGTTCCAAGGAACTGTTGTGATCTGCAGAGTTAAATTAAAGCTCATTCCTGGTCTTTTAGCAAGGCACATTGCCCTAGGAGCTTATACTCTCGGTAACACTTAGTGTCATTGTTCTCTCCTCTTTTGGAAAACAATGGATGCTTAGAACTAATGCTAAAAGCTTTGAGAATGTACAATATACACAAAACTTCAGGCTATGTCACATGCAGTGACACTATGTATTCAAGAACCAGCTATAATCAATACCTGTTATTTATATGCTGGAATTCAATGACCTATTACATACTTATGCTCAAAGATTAATATAATTTTGACTCAAAATTCCCAAGGGCCTATGTGCTTAGCAGCCTGTAACAGGATAGCTTTCCTTGCCAGAAGTTGTATGGCAAATCAGAAATTTTTTTCTCTTCACTATGGTACAGATCATTGCAGTAGTTTCCACACTGGAAATGAGAGCACTTGCTGGAACAGACCTGGGACAGGAACAACTGAAAGGTGGGGTATATCCTTTCAGAAAGCCTCAAAGCTGCAGATTTAGTTGGTATAAAGCATTGCTGTCACTGTCTCACAAGTATACAGGAAAAGAAGGTACAAGAAAAGAAGGTGGTAGGTGCCGTTTCTGCTTTGTGTGCAGCAGAATACTAATGCAGTTTCCATGCTACCTTCTGAAAGAAGCAAGTGAAAATAGAAAGGGCAAAGTGACAGAAAGAACTGGGCCTTTCATGCTAGAGCCTACCCAGATGGAAGACTGCCAAATGTACAGGTCAAAGATCAAAAGCAACAGAAGTACACTCAATCTCTACCAAGCATCATGGAGAAACTTCTGTGAGGACTTCACATTCCACAAAGATCTTTGCTTTAATAGATATTTACAATTTCCATTCAACCTACAAATCTCCAGCACATTTTAACCATTTCCAGTTGAACTTCTACATATTTGTTCTATCTTTTTTTTCTCTGAATAACAATGACAAATCTCAAATTATCCTACAAGAATGTCAGATCCCCTGCCTTAAAATTAAATCCCGTCCTGTCCAAACGTGAACTAGAGTATTTCCTGAAATCTCAGAAGACACAGTCTAAATTAAGTGTTCACTCAGGAAAAAAGAAGTGTCCAGGCACTTGACCTTGTGCTGGCTTTAAATGGTAACAATGACTACCAAATTTGCATGTGTTCTGTTTTTTTACCAGTGAACTATGTTTTGGTCTACAAAAGAAACTGATGATTGTTCTGTTGTGGGGAGAGAGAGAAAGAGGAAGAGATGTAAATACTAAAAGTAGAAGAATAAAAATCTTTTGAAGGGGAATTGAGTGCTTGCCTACTGCTTAAGAAAAATGCACTATAAAGCAGCTATTGATTTTTCATTCAACAGCACTGAATGTTTTATTGAAAAGCAGCAATGCTCAGTAATTTAAATTTTCAATTAAGGTAGCACATTCCTTGGACACATTTACTGCTGCACTCCAGTGACATTTATTTGACTTTTAAAATCCCTCTACTATTGTATTCGTGTTTGTATAGATCAAAGTACCAATACAGAAAGTGTTAGGATTATAACACTGCTGATTATAGACACATGTTTGGAAGGCTCTGTGGACAATCTAATGACTTTATTTATAAGTAGGACAATGTGTAGTCAGACATAGCTGAATTAAAATATGCCACTATGAGATAAATTAAGCAGTTCAGTATTTCAGCTTACAAATATTTACATTTTCCTTGCCTTTATGGACAGTATATAGTTGCAGTGAAGTTAAACTAGTTATTAAAAATGTTTAAATCATATGTTTATCTTTTAGAGGATTTAAGGGGTTTTATTGAAATTCACACTTCTCAAACTGATCAGCTATTTACATGTATAAAAATTTCAACTGTAAGATAGGATGCAATATTTCTGGACTATAAATAGAAAATTACGGCTCATATTGCATTCTCTTCTAAGGAAAAATGGCTGGGAACCTTCTAGTTTTCATAGCCTCGTGTAGAAGTAAGGTCGTTTGACATCCATGTGGTCAAGTGACAAACTTCTAGCAATAGATTTAGTCTTTCTTAGTCATAGGTGTTTCCTTATTCAAAAACTATTTCAGCTACTTCTGCTAAGGAAAGAATTTGGGTAATCCTTGGGAATTTTACTGTAAGAGGCACAGCCTGGACTCACTGTCGCACCAGGTTGCGCACACTGCTGTGCAACAAAGTACTAGACATTTATTTCATCTATATTAGAGTGTAGATTGCACAAATTCCCAGCAGTTTGTAATACATTGCACTTAAAATCTATATATATGGGCAAAAGCAACACACCTTATATGCAAAGCCAAAAAAGTACTGTCACTTTAACCAAAGTCTTAACGGTCTAAAGATTCAGTCCAGTTGCAACAATACTAGCACTTATATCTCAAAATATATTAGCCAAAATATGTACGCAAATTTTCTAAAATCAATGCTTTTCTACAGTGTTGTGCATACCCTTACCCATGTTTTATTTCATCTCACCCCTGGACTACTTGAGGTCATTTTTACATGCTTGCCCACGTGCTCATTCTTCCCTGGTTTGCAAGCACAGGTTATATTCAAATGTACTATGTATGGTGTTTTCATGCATGTCAGACATCTGTTCTTTCTTCTTTTTGTTACCTACTCCTAAAACTGGTTTTACCCAGGTCCCAGGCTTGTTTCCTTCAACAATAATCATTTGCTGCTGAGTTATTTATAGTTCTCAGGCCTTTGATATCATCCTGTGCCTGTAGATTCAAAGCCCCTGCTGTTACCTCTTGCCTATACCTCCTATGCTGCATTTTTGCTCCAGGGTCATAGGTAGTTCATTCTGCACAGAAAAACTACTTGCTATTCCTACTGACCGGTTACAGAAATATGTAAACCAAAGTATAAGCATGTATATATGTATACTTATATACAAATATACACATACCAGACAATCGGGGGTAGAAGTACCTGTTTGTCAGACAATTGTTGTTACAGTTAACAAGTTAAAACAGAGCACACACAGGCTAAACCAAGTCCAGACAAAGCCTCACAGGTCCTGAGGCCTGTGGTGTTATCTTAACACAAAGACTATGGCCTTTTGCAAGCCATATTTACAGGGCCTTCAAGGCTACAAAAGAATAATTTCAAAGAAATGGTGCAAGAAAAAAATGACAGTGAATGAACAGTGCCTTCAATAGCTCCTAATTTGCTTCAGCAATCTTTCTGCTACTGTGGGGAAAAACAAATTTCAAGCACTGAACTGAATACTTTCTGCGTATGCAGTGAGTGGTGTCCAGATATCACTAATCTTTTCTGCAACCCAACTCTTTTTTTTATAACTAATTTTGCTTGGATTTTTTTGGGTAGGATTAAATTTCACTAATGGCTGTCTTTGTTTTAATGCTTTAAGGGTTTTTTAATAAATATTCAAATTGGCCAAGGCAAGAAGGAACAGAATGAAAAATTTCTCCTTCTGGCAGGAGTTAACCCTTTATATAATGGGTGATGTAATTATATCACAACCATGAGAGTGATTGGTTAGATTGGCACTCTGCCCCCTGGAAAACTCAGTCCGGAGTGCTGCAGCAGAAAATAGTCAGCTTGCTTCCACTTACTCCTACTCCTTTTCTTTAGCAATTCATCACTATTATACATGCGGCACTTTTGTTGCAGCCTTTCACTCCCCTTCGTCGTAGGCAAGGACCTGGCTGGCCCCCGCTGGCTGCAACTGCCCATATGGCAAATTGTTAGGGAAAGCACAGCGTCCTGAGAGGAATGCAAAGGCTGGAATAAACAGCTGAGGTAAGAAACAAAATATAGTGAGAAGCTGGAAGAGGATAAAATTAAAAAAGAGGGGTGGGCCATGAAGATGAGGATACTTGTCTATTATCAAATCCAGAGAGGCCATTAAGGTTGTTTCACACAGAGGTTATTCTCTTGAGCAGTCTGGGTTCATCCTGGAGAAAATAATTTCTTCTAACCTCTTAAACATTAGGCATTTTCAAGTCAGACAGACAAACAAACGGGTTCTTGGAGCATAGGAGGAGCTCTCTCGCCCCTCTACAAGGCTCTGAGCCAACCCAATGTATTGTAGTACTTAAGGAGCCTTGTTTCTCTACATGACCCTTTAATAAGGATGGACTATACAGATGTACTTAGTGAAGTGCTCCCAGCCCTGCTATCATCTGACTGAGATTTCCTGTTAGAGCTAATGAGGTTCTGCTCCCACTTAATCTCTAAATATGGCACAGTTAACGCTTTTTAGTTTGCTTAATGACATGCTATTAATAAAGACATGACCTGAACAGCTACTTGCATTTATTGTCTTTTTTTGGTCTGTTTTTTACAATTATGCTGAGGCAATTTAATTTTTTAAGATCATAAACTATTGTTTTGTTTGACAAGTTGTATATAATCACCCTACATTCCCATGAAAGCGCTCACCAAGGTCAATGCATAAGCTAGCAATTTATCTGAAACATTTATCATGATATTGAAACTGCTTTGCTACTTTTTCAAGTTATTATTATTATTGCCTTATTGACAGAGTAGTATGCTAACTCATACTAAAGAGGGGTTGAATCCTCTGTAATTACACAGGTTTTTTCAAGCAGTTTCAAGTTATCGAAAGCATCAAACTATGCTTAACAGTAATTTTGTTGAACAGTAACTATGCTGAACAGAACAATTCAGTATCTTCCTTGTTTTTCCAATGAGAAATAGCCTTAAAAAAGGTAGAGCAACATACACCTTAAAACAAACTATAATTGGTGTAAGCAAAAGAACCAAAAGTTCTTGCTGGAGTTAATGAAACCATAATGTAATTCTCTGATTGGAATCATTACCAGACAATCTTGGTCCAAAAGAGATTTGCGTGTGTGTGTGCACGTGCGTGTGTGTGCACACGCGTAAGGCTCAAACATTAGACAGAGGAGAATTAACTTCCACATCATTATTTTAAATTGAAAACAGACAAGCAAACAAATGTTGATTACCTTTAATTTTAAGAACAAGAAACGTTGTTTGTGTGAGTGAAATAAGAGTGCATTGAATTTTAATGGGATTTGAGTGTTTTATCTCTTTAGACTTGATTTGGTTCTATCATTTTTCAAATATGCGTTTATTATTTTTGCTTTTAAGTGACATCAAGTTGTCCAAAGGCTAGTGTAGTTTACAAAGCTCTGTTTATAAATGTGTTACTTATTTTGAACCAGGTATTACAAAAGAGCAAAATACCTAAATTATGATGTCATGGATGTTCTCTTTGACCTCTTATCTTAAGGCTGACCAAACCCAATTAGCCCAGCCTCCTCTGGCGCATCATCTGCTTTAAGCACCTGACAGCTTCTGCTGGACTCACTCCAGTAAGCCCATGTCTCTCATGGACTGGGGAGCCCACGAGTGCACACAGCACTCCAGAATTGGTCTTAGCACAGCCAAGCAGGGGAAAAGTAACACCTGCCTTGACCTTCTCTGGCACCCTTGCTAATGCAGCACACAGTTGGCCTTCTCTGCTGCAAGGGCACGCTGCTGACTCTTGTTCAGCTTGGCCATAACACCCCCAGGTACTTTTGTGGTTTTCATCTACAGCTTCTAGCATATACTGTTGCATGAGGTTATTCCATCTCTGACGCAGGACTTCGCATTTGCCCTTTTTGCAATTTGTGAGACTCTTGTCAACCCTTTTCTCCAGTTTATTATGGTCATTCTGAATAGCAGTCCTGCCCTTCAGCATATCAAGCACTCCCTCTAAGGGGTATCATCCACAAAAATTTGCTGAGAGGGGACTCTGTTCCAACATCCACACTCTTAACAATGTTAAGCAGTACTGCCCCTAGTATAAATTCCTAAGGGATACCACAAGTAACCAGCTGACAGCTGGAGTTTGCGCTCCTGGTCATACCCTTTGGAGTCCAGTGGTCCAGCCAACTTTCTACCCACCTTATCCATCAGAGTGAAACAAATTTTTAGATATTCACAATCATTTTTCAACCTCCTTACAAAACAACAAAAATACCTTTGTTTTCTACTATCTTAAAAGCAAGAAGTAAATACAGCATTCAAACATACCAATACAAAACAGAGGAAAATAAAAATTACTAGAAGAGAACACTGTCAAGCTTTAGAAATCAAACTTAAGAATTATATGCACGCCATATGCTTACAAATGATCTTCATTAGCACCTAATTACGATTTAGTTCAGCTAATCAGATGATCAACTGCATTGATTCTTATCAGCTGATTAATCCTAATACTATGAAAATTTACAAGATTGCAGTAGATAATCCAAGTTATTTTTTAAGTACTTTGTTCTCCGGGATTAAAAAAAAAGATATAATGAGGCCTGAATTTTGCTTTCCTGCTTAGGAAAAAAAGTTTTCACTGAAACAAGGAATAGGCAGTAAGCTCTACATACATTTAAGTGTAAATTTGGGACTGCAAAGACCCTCATTAAGTTTCTGTTTTAAATAAATTAATATTTTCAGAGATTTTAAATGGGGTTCTACAAATGTACAATGTGAGCTATTTCAAAACAGAATGTGAACCATTGCTGCATAAAACTGTAATGATCATAAATGACGAATGACTGAAGACAATGACAAATGAGGACATACATGGAGCTCTAAATTTCTTTATGTCATGGTTGAATACTTTTCATCCTGATAAATCATCTCTTCATCAATTTTAATGCTGGGAGGATTTGAGAGCAAGAGATGAACCTGGCCCGAAGTTTACCTTTCTGAAGCACTACAAGTTTTACAAAATTCCTTGGTGACTTTTCTTGCTTGAAAGCTACAAGATCAAGTCAGAGATATTGGCTGATAAGTAAGCTAAGTGTCAGACATTAAAGATCAAAACATTACCATTATGAAGAAATCATCGGGAAATTATTCAGTGCAACTAAGAGTCTCTTTTTTGTACATACGTGGACAGTTAATAAATGGGTCTTGAATATGTGTTAAAGAATATTTAAGTATTGATGGAGACTGATACTCTCCTCATGCACTTTTCTAATCTATAAATTACATATATATACACATCCCTACATATATACACACATAGATATGAATTAAGACATAACCTCCCTTTGATGCTCCTTCTTACTTCCCAGTAACAGTAGTGGGTTTTTCACCCGATCTGCAGACACTGAAAAAAAGTTTAAAATTCATTACTTCTACAGCACCATAAAAAAGTGGATGCTAGGAGTTAATGCAAGTGAATACTGTTGGTATCCTGATCTATCTACTCTATTTACATTATTCTCTCTAGAATGAAACTACTAGATATTGAACATGCAGAATAGAATAAATCAAAATATTGCAATCCTCCTTTAAATTCCACATTTGTTTACAACTTCACTTGTGAGACAACTGAATCAAACCCAGATACTAATTTTCTTTCCCATTTGTCACTTGCTCATTCCTTCTGCATGTCTCCCAAGTCCACAGGGAAATGTGGTATGGTTGTCACTGAATACAAAACACTAAGGAAAGGAGATGCTTTGAACTTGAGGAAAAAATTTCTTTCTGTGAGAACAAAATTATTCAGATACCTATTAGAAGAACACGGTCAGATGTACACATTGCACTTCTGCTTTTCAAACAATACAATAAATTTACTCTCCCCAATGGCATTAAATGATACTAAACACTTTATGGGGATCTATTTTATAGCTGTAATATGGAAGAGAGCAAGGGGGCAGCACTGGGTCAGCACAAAAACTCCTACTGTAGCAACGTGATTAAAATCTTAAAAGGACTATCGGAAATAAACATTTTCTTGCAACTGTTTCCACACTGTGTGATGGACTTTTGTATAAAGTTAAACCTATCACCCTTTCCAGGGGATCTTTTAGAAGACATGAACCAGTATACATTGGAGGGTTAACTGGAAAATGGGTTGGCAGAAAAGGCCTTGGGGGTCCTGGTAGACACAAAATTGACCATGAGCCAGCAGCAACATGCCCTTGCAGCAAAATAGCCAATGGCATCCCAGTCAAAGCTACAAAAGCATTGCCAGCAGGTGAAGGCTGGTGATCCTTCCCATCTGCTCAGCCCTGGTGAGCCCATATCTGGTGTGCCATGTGCAGTTGTGGGCTCCCAAGTAGAAAAGAGACATAGGTATAATGGAGAGAGTCCAGCAAAGGGCCATGAAGATGATTAGGTGCTTGGAGCATCTCTCATATAAGAAACTGAAATACAAGAAATTCTGTTTAAATGTAAGAAAAAAACTTATTTATAGTCAGAGTGGTCTAACACTGGAGCTGGTTGCCCAGAAAGGTTGTGGAGTCTCCATCCTTGGAGATATTAAAACCCAGCTGGACAATGTCCAGTAACATGCTCTAGCTGCCCCTGCGCTGAGCAGGGATATTAGACTATACAACCTGCAGAGGTCTACACCAACCTCAGTGTTTCTGTGATATAAGTTTTACTACCAGGGTTATGTGAATGTCCTATGTAAAAACCCAAGAAACATTACCTTAAATTCTCTGCTGCTTTAGTGGCTAACCTTCATCTGCAAATTTTATTTCCAGTAGTGTGCTAATGAGAAAACCACCAGTGGGAAGCAGTACTTGCTGTTAGATCTATTAAACATGATTAAAAAAAAGAGGCTGAAGTGCACTTAATGTAAATATTTCAGTGAGTTTTATTAATCTGCAGAGATTGTATCCAAAGCATACAAACTGAAGTCTGAGAGTCATTG
Organism: Ibidorhyncha struthersii; assembly: GCA_013398815.1. Lineage (NCBI taxonomy): Eukaryota > Metazoa > Chordata > Aves > Charadriiformes > Charadriidae > Ibidorhyncha > Ibidorhyncha struthersii. Next base: position 83,392 of record VZSZ01010372.1, read on the forward strand.
TGTTAAATCTCATGAGCAGAGCTTCTGCTCAGTATATGTGCTGTGGATGTAGATGTGATAAGGCTTTATTTAGTATTACTTTAACATACATAATTATTTTAACATTTTTCAGTCTTTTTGATACTACCATTAAACACAAAATTCTCCAACTTTCAAAAAAAAAAGAGGTAATAAATAGTATTCTGATTCATAAAGAATAGAATTAGCAATACAGATATTGAAAGCATAAAACTGATTCTATTCTGATCTGCTTAAAAAAGAAGATAGAATAATAATATACAGACACTAAAGTGTTAAATTCTTTTGGAGACAGTAGGCAACTGTTACTAATTTTTGAAAGTGGCAAAACCCAAATGCTTAAAAAATGAAAAACTGTTTTCAGTAACTCAGGAGATTTTAATTCAGATCATATGTCAATAACCTCCTGTTTCTCCATTTTGGTATACCTTTATTTACCTGCTTTCTTGGTTTTGTCTTACTTAACAGCTTGTGAAAATCACAATTCATGTCACTGATTTACCTTTCAGTCTCTCTGACCATTTCCTCATTCAAATGTGAGTCTTTTCTGTCACCTTGTCTCTAATTCACTATAATAGAATGGAAATATGCAAGAAATTATATTCAAAAATCAAAATATTATATGCTATATACATTTTTGTAGCATAATGACAAGATAAACTGCAGTAGCAAGATAAGTACGCTTCTTTACTCAATGCCTCTTTTATGTAAAAAATATTAGAGCTGAGATTCTTAATCAAGTGCCTCCAGAAAGCAGGGCGTTTCAAGTATTATACCACCTCCCATTCAAGTCATGAGAAAAAAAAATCAAGAGAATTGGCAACAGATGTAAAAACGCTGACACTTATTGAGGAAACATTAGGGTCTTGCATCCACTGGTCTAACATCTTCAATGTTTGTGATTTTAGGAATTGATCATCATTGGCCATTCCTGCTGCCTGTTTACAAAACCAAGGAAGTGTGTTAATTCCCGTGGAACAGAAAAAATTAGAGTCTGAAAACAGGGGATAAGTGTGAAGTACAAAATACTGTATTAATTCTACTGTCAACTTAGAGAAGTAAATTTTTGGAAAATGTCTTCTAATGTTCCACTGGAAAAAATCTACATAGGATAGTAGATACATAAATACATAGATCAAATCAATCTGCACATCTCAGTCACGCATTTTTTTTGAAATTGAGGCTAGTTTCAAGAAACTGCATTGATCTTAAGACCTTATAATCAAATGCATTGTCTGACACTGGAATGAAGCCAAACCGCTTTGAAAGGCCTTTGCTTTATCCTTCCAAGAGCACTAGAAAAAAGTATACAAGGAAAAAATGTCTGATCTGATCTTCATATCTAAGTAAAGTTCAGAACAAAGATATTATAAAGTCACTTGTAGCTTGCTGTGTGCTTATAAGAAAAAATACAGAAAAGATTTTAAATTAAAAATAGAAGCAATAACAGTACATGTGGCAGAGGAGAATCTGAATTCTTGAATTTCAGATATTAACTGCAACACTGGTTATACAGGTAGTTGATGATTTGGTGGCATTATCACCCATTACCTATGACTGGTATTCACACTACAATACTTACTATAAATTTCAAATGTTTCACCTTCTTTTTAAAGCACATATGAGGAGGATCCAAAAATGAGTACTAACGAAGACTATGGGATTTGCAAGCACTGTAGCAGAAGAAAGGGCTGCTCAGATCAAAGCAACCCAAAACTCCAAGAACTTTAAAGGTCAGCAGGGATAATTCTGGTCACTTAGAGGGCTTCATAAACACAGGCACAAAGCCTTCATTCAGTCATTCCCCTGCAGCTTGGCCTGTTTTCAGATGTTTACTGCTGAAATGCCTATTAGACTTCATCCTCCTTCCGGGCTTGCTCATTCACAGTCATTTTAAGGGCACAGGCCCAGTTCAGGCAGTTTTCTTTAACAGCCTATCATAACATTAGTTCAAAAGACGCAGAATCAACCTTTCTAAAACAAAACATTACTCTTTTTTTTTTTTTTTTTGTT
>VZSZ01010372.1:86015-110462 GCA_013398815.1 Ibidorhyncha struthersii
CATATGAGGAAAGGCTGAGGGATTTGGGTCTCTTTAGTCTAGAGAAAAGAAGATTGAGGGGGGATCTTGTTAATGCTTTCAAATACTTGAAGGGAGGATGTCAGGGGGATGGGAGCAGTCTTTTTTCAGTGGTGCCCATTGATAGGACGAGGGGTAATGGGCACAAGCTTGAACATAGGGCGTTCCATCTTAACATGAGGAGGAACTTCTTTACTTTGAGGGTGGTGGAGCACTGGAACAGGCTGCCCAGAGAGGTTGTGGGGTCTCCCACTCTGGAGACATTCAAAACCCGCCTGGACGCTGTCCTGTGCAACCTGTTGTAGGTGACCCTGCTCTGGCGGGGGGGTTGGACTAGATGATCTCCAGAGGTCCCTTCCAACCCTGACTATTCTGTGATTCTGTGATCCTCTAAATCAAATTCTAATAAACCCATCTAGTAACATTATTATGATCTCTTTCTCCACAATACAACACCACTTTCTCTGTCAGTCTTCTGTATCCATTTGTTAAGCAATCGGTATTACACTGCCACTTGGAAAACTGCTTCTAGCTTTCCTACACTCTTTTGCAGCCATACTAGAATTTCTTAACAGTTTACTGATCTCTTTGACATCTTTATTCATGACTGAGGGACTAAGACTGCTGCTGAGGATTTAATCTGGCTAGTATGCTTGAGGATACCCTTGTATGGGAACTTTTCTTAACTTCATGTGTCATTATTTTAATGAATTTATTAGAGTAACCAAAATAATAAGCAGGAAGGTACTACATGACCTTTATATCATTTCCCATTGCGGTGCCACATTAATGATGGGCCCTTTCTTCAGAGCCTATCAGCCTTCATAAGTATAATTCCAATTAACTCTTAGAAAAACTGTACACACTCAATTCCATAAGTCTTTAAAAAATAAAACAGCAGATCACAGGAGTTAGTTGTGTGCTCAGACCTCCCTTTTGAAACACTATACTGCATTCAATCCGTACAGACGAAAGATCTACACTTGAAACAGCTATGGAAATAAAAGCATTTGGAAAATTTCTCTTCTAATTTAAGTACAGCAAAAAACTTTCAGACAAAATGTACTTAGGGATGAGCACAGCCTTCAGTTCTGTTTGCATTTAATACTTCACTCCCCGAACTCAACTTTCAACTGAATGGGAGACTTTTGACATGCACTTTTTTGGGGACCACTCATGCTGGTGGTTGGATGAATTTTCTATTCCTTTTAGACTGCAATTAGACATTTTAAAAATAAGAGAGTCTTGATCTCAAAAAAAAAAACCAGTGACAGTCACTGAAATATAACTGCTCTATTAAGCCTCCCCGGACCCCACAAGGACACTCCTCTTGATTAGACAACTTGTTTAAGAATCAGATTTAACAGTTGAATATTAACACATTAATGCTGCTTATCAATTAAAGTGCTGAACTCTAGGGCCTTGCTGTATAAATTGTTGTAATTTTATAACATTATTAAGATTTTTAGGATGAGAACCATGAAGCTCAGTCTCTTATATTTTAGAGCTATTCTCCCCAATTTATTAAAAATGGGAACTCCAGCTGTGGGCTTGCCTTTATAAACCACTGTCAGGGCACTATCAGGAGTACAGAAAGACGGCGTAGCAGAGATTTCAAACTATATGTTCCCCAAATAAAACACAGTTTAATTACCAGCCTAATCTCTTCCAACCACCTTTCCTCTATCTTTGTCCTACTGTTTTTTTGTAACATCTTTGTTATAATCTAATAGAAGAGGAACATCTTTGAAATGTCAAATTCTCTTCTTGTTTTTTTTTCAGAGGAAGATAATTTATTTTCTGAATAGTCCTAGCTTAACTTATTTTTAGTACCATCTGTGCACGATCTGATCAGAAATGAGAAACAACATCTTTCTCTTTGAAAGAGAAGGTACAATCCTGCATTTGCAAAATGGATATGCAAGTCCATTCCACTGTTTATAAATGGAAGACTGAAACTTATTCTCTGATGGTTGGATTTTTGATACAAAACCACATCCACCAGCTGGCCAAACCAGACACCAAACACATCTACCTTATGTGAAATTATAAAACCATTTAATTGCAAAGATTCAAACAGAAAAGGAAAGGGATAGAAAAAAATTGAGTGAAGCACCTATGGCATGAAAACAAATATCAAATATTCTTACCATGGTGCTTACTTTAAATAGCTCATTACCATGCAAAAGTAGTACACCTTTTCTACTTAGTAATACAAGGGCAGTTAAAAATGTTTTTGTCGATTCAGTGTCTCATTTTTAACTCCCCAGGAAAACATTATTATTTTCAAAACCAGCAGTAAATACTCCATAAAGTCTGACCCAAAACTCAGTGAAAAAAGAGAAAGTAGAAGTCCCCAAGCATACCCCAGTGAGTTTTGAACAGGTGGCTAATAGACCAATAAAATCTGTATAAGCACTTTACATATATACAGGACAAGTGATAGGCCAGTGGTCAGCAGGAAAAATTGTAATGAGTATGGGAGGCAAGAGATCTTCTTCAAAAGTTAAAATGTAAGTAAACTATAAAATTAAAAGCATCTTGCACACCAATACATGAGGTACTAGCCAGAAACGACATTCAACAGCAGTAATTTCGCATACAGATGATACAATAAACCTAAAGGCTACAAGAGTGTATCGCTGGGTTTCTGGAGGCACCAAGATTATCCAGGCCCAAAGTATTAGCAGGAGTCCTTAACAGCACTCTAATGGCTACGCCAAGTGGATTTTCTAATATTCTGTACTATGGTTGAGCTCAGACTACAGCTTCTTCCTCCACAGCACTATTTTGATGTCAATCCATGTGTTGGCGATAGATTTTCAGTAAACCAGTGGAAACTTACTGACTTTGAGTTTCTAACACTACCAAATTAGCTTGAAACTGCCCAATAGATAAAAAAATATTATCACAGAGGAGATGGATAGACAGCAAAAATCTTGTAACCTTTGTTTCCATAAGAAAGTAAGCTGAAAGTCCCCTCCCTCCCCAAATCTTTGACAACACCAAAAATCAGTTTTGTTCTGTGGGTGAAACAAATAGGATGTTCCATTCTTCTCAGTGTCAGTACATGAGTCTGCCACTCACCATACTTCTGCTGGATTAACAGTAAAAGTGCATTTCAACTGATAGGCTTCACTTCCCCGAGACATTTTAGTGGGAAAAAAACCAACAAATTCAGAAGCTCAAAGTGTATACAAAGGAAACTCAAATACATCTGAACAGCAAGAGCTAGCATTCTAAATAAACAACATATGCTCTATACTCAAAAATGTTTTTTTAAGAAAAGAAAAGAGGCCAACAGTCTTCAGTTTACAGGTTTAATTAAAAACAGCCAGAGCATTTCACATTCTGATCTAGAAAGTCATGGAAATAAATTAAGGACACAAACAGTCCTAGTTTCTCATCTAAATTGCTCTTCCATGGCATGTTTTTGTGTTTTATAATCACAGATGTTTTTCTGTATAATTGTACTTTTCCTTTCCTTTATGCATTTTCTAGAATGGAGTTATAGCAACCTGTCTTTATCTTAAGAAAAACAAACATCGTGTCAATAATTTCGCATGATTCTCTTAATGCCTACTTAAAGCATCATACAAAAAGAGTGGTAACCTAGGGTCAGAAATTACATCTTTTTTTTATATTGGGTTGTATAATATAATTCAGTCTAAAGACATGTAACATACTATTTGTGAAAGGTACAAATTTGAATGGCTTCTCATGCTCACACTTTAGTGTCTACAGAGCTACTTAAGAAATTTATTTTTTTTAAAAAAAAGATCTTTGCAACCTAGACTTTGCTATTACAGAGATACATTAGACCTTCTTTATTCTATACAGCTCTGAAACAACCCCTTTTCCTTGGAAAACGGTATAGAAAACCATTCGAATGTTTAGACCCTCATTGTTTATTCCTCTAAAAAGAGGAATTACTTGCATGTTTAAATTAATATTAAGTACACATACCTGTGTATAAATAGGTGGAAAAGGCTAAATTGTAAAATCACAGCAAGTACATTAAATGAAATTGCTGAATTATCACTAAAAAGGTTTCTAAGTATAGCCCATTAATTTCTAATATGCAATACTCCCTGGGCTGTGGTACGTGTTTTAGCCCACCTACCTTGCCGTAGCCTACTGAAGCCTGGACGTTAGGCTCTTACTGCCTGTAAACTTCCTTCCGCAATAAATGGAAACAGCACCACAGGCTAATTCGACCCAACCTAAGGTCTAAACACTTTGTGGTATGTTCTCTTGAGATATTTTTCATCTCTAAAGAGGAAAGAAAGCTTCATAGGGCACCTCAGTTTGATGCCTGAAAAGCAGGATGAACGCAGCCTTATTTTTCACTGTTACTGCTGGGCACAGGGAGCCAGCGAGTCCTTCACACTGCCCAGTACCAGATCTGCCGAGGTCTTTACTGGACCATAGCGTTAGCTTTAGAGACTCTGAATACAACTGGGGTGGGTCACTGTCACAAACCCTTAGGGGAGTTGCATAGCAGTGGCGGTAGTACCCCAGTATGGCGTTTCATTGTTTACTCTCTTATTCTCCCCTTTTAAGCCAAAACCCTTTTGGTATTTAAACTTCTTTATTTAAAATACAGAAGTTGAAAAACACATAAAAGAAATACTGTGAGTATAAATATGTATAGAAGACAGAACATTAACTTTAAATAGCTTAGTTTGCCAAACTTAGGTGCTGGAATAAACTTACCATGTAAATATGATAATGAGTAAATTCTAACATATTCAGTCAAACATCTACGGAATATTTTGTGTCTTGCTTAATTAGTTACAGTTTCATGTACCGCCGTCTTTCATTAACTTTGTAATTCCTGGGCATGCATAGGTGGGTGCCTCGCTAAATATTATTTGATTAATGCACAGTACTCATATAATATATGCTAATTCTTATTTGCTAGAAAGTTAATTATAAAGCTTTGATAATCTGTTTTGATAAATGTAATTCAGTGGAAAATGTGTGTTCCTGGAACAGAATTATATTAATTTAATTTTCTTTTTTTAAGACAGCTACCTACCCCATTATTGAGATGAATCATTTGCCAGTGCTATAGGCAAGCCAACTTTGCAGTAAGCATCAGGTTACCCTTTCTTTTTAATAACTCTTCCCACGTTGAAGGTTTTGCTAAACACTTTTTGCATGTAGAAAAATACAGTAAGACACATGACCAAAAAGGAAATAAAGCAAAATCAGTGTGCCTTGCTTTAAAAATAGCTAATAGATTAGTGAACAAGAACTTATAATAAAGTTAGAACTCTGTATGGAAAGACTACAGCAGTGCTCTCCAACATATTAAAAATGACATAATCAAAGCACTTAAATGCTACCAGCTGGGGAAGGGTGTCAGCATGTTAAAGACCAAATGTGCTACAAAGGCTCCAAAGAAGCAACAACTCCAGTGAGAAAAGAAGAAATCTGGAGTAACTCAGCATTCCCTCACTTTGGCATGTATCAAATTGTAACATGTATGGAAGCTAAGTCAATAATTAATGAAATGATAGTAAGATCCTGGCTGTGGGGGACAGACATGGGGACACGCCAAGAGGACTGTGTGCTAGGGAGCTGACTGGTGGGTGTAATTCTCTACGGGGCCCCTGCTGTGTCCGGAGTGAAGACACGTTCTCATTGCCTTAAAGATTGAAGTCATTTTTGCGTGGAAACAGTGGCAGCATTCTCCTGTTGGGATGAAGGTCTTTTAGAATCCCTGTTTTTGTGAAATTTAGGTTCCCATATTCCTCTCTTTGTTGGCATCTCTGATTTCCCTCCCTGTCTCTAAATCATACTTGCTGGTAAGTAAGCATATGTAATGCCTGGCTGCTGCAATCTATCTTTTATTTTCTTGTCTCTGGGAATCCCATGACTAATAACACTATTCAAAAATTATCATGACAATATCATTATTTCTTAAGAAATTAAAAATAAATTTGAATTCGACTCACAGCAATGCACTGCGAATTGTAAAACTCAGATATAAAATTAATTTTTACATGGGCATATGCAAAAACAATTGTCACTAGATATTGATGTGAATCAATACCTATATTTAGCGTAGTTAATCTCTTGTACAAACAAAATGCCGCTTATTTATTCAGTTTCCTTTAGTTTAATTCCTAAACTTCTAAAGACTTCAAAGAACTATAGAGAAGCTAGATAAAGAGCTTATCTGCATAATTCTTATGCTAATTCACAGAAGGTGTCTTGAGTAAAAGGATGTCTATGTGCACACTAAGGCCTCACTGTTACTAATTCTTTTCCTCTAAATGCTAAAATATTATATAAGTATTTAGTCGTAATATATCTTAATCTGCTTCAAAAGAGTACATGGTTCTGATTCCAAATGCGAGCCTGCTTACTCACAGGCTGACTTTTCACTCCGCTGGAATATCTGGAGGTATTTTTAAGCCAGGCTACTACCACAGTGCATGTGTGCGAACAGAGCATGAAGTACAAATGCTCACACGCTTTTAAAAGAAAAAATAGCTTGGTGTTCTGCATACCAGCAAAAGAGAGATGAGCATGTGAAGTACTATTAACTGCTGATCTTCAGAAATGTGTAGTCATTCTAAAAGCTGGAACTATTAATTTTCTCACCAAGTTCTCCCTTCCCAGCCCTATACTCCCACATTTCCAAGCATGCTGTATGTTAACTACTTTACTCTTAGGATAATAACAATTTACACTCCCAATATTACACATCTCTGACCATACAATTTCCACATAATATTTATAACTTTGTAAACATTTTCGTTCATAGACTTCAAAGACAAACTGAAATGATTTATATTTCATAAGAGATAGAGTTTAGCCAGAGAATTTAGATAGTTTTTAATATTATGCTTTTCTTATCTGTTTGAAAGTATTTATTGTTTTTAATACTATTTCTGTTCAGAAAAAAAGGGTCAGTTATTCAAAAGCATTTAGTTTGCAGCTGTTTGCATAAAAATGAATACAAGGTCTAAATGCATATTCTGTTAACATAATAAGAGATCAGTTTTTTTATTTTATAAAATTAATATTTACCAACTACTTAATAAAACAATTATGAGAAAAACACTGGAAAAAAAACAGGATAGTTCAGTTGTTTTCTCCATGTGCATACATTTATTTTACACCCATTTTTTTCATATTCTATTTCTGACTTGGATACTGTTTTGACATGAGGATGTATCCAGTCAGAACTGCTTTGAAACACAGTAAAAAAGGAAGGATAACTGGCTCCAAGATTGTAAGGAGAAGAAACTTTCTTGCTGAAACACCTAGTATAAACACAAGCCCTGTATACATCATGTGATATTAAAAATCTGTATTTTCTTATGCATATTAAATATATATCTATATCAGCCTCTGTATGTATACATATTTTCCAAGTATTTATCAAACCTCATAATTAAAAAAGATTATTCATGTCTTACAAACTATCATCATAATGATTGTATGATAGAATTGTCAGCTGATGTAACTCATACAGCTCCAGGAAACTCTGCTGGCCTCACATGCATCACACCTGCAGACCATTCGTAACCTAATCCAAGAAAACAGTACTACTATTTAAAATGCTTTTAAACAAATTGTGTATTGCAGCCTTGAGAAATTATAGGTTTTTATCTAAAGGTTTTTCTACCCTGTGCTTTTTATTGTGCATACAATGGTTAGAGGTTTTTTGTTTTTAACTTTTTACACTGTGTGCTGGCTTGCTAATTGTGAGTGTACACATTTTCATTACAAGCTAACTGAATGTTTGCAATAGTAGTTCAGCAAAAAAACCCACTGTTGCCCACAAAGCAATTCGCTGAGACTATCTTCACAGACTTTTTATATAAAAATGAATTTACCAGGTTCACTTACTTGATGAAAACGGTACAGTTCTGACTCCCATCCACAACCAAAGGAGGTGTTTCATTTTAAAAAACGGAAGGCACACAATATGAAAGAAACAAAAATCTCTTGGAAGTATATAAAAAAAAAAATCCTGAAGGGTCACTGCTTTCTACATAATGCTTAATTCTTCCTAGAATTACACTGATTTATATGTATAGTAAATAACTCATTATGATACCATCACTAGGCCAGCCACTAAGATATCATGATACTGCTAATGATTTCCTTTGGTTTCATGAAAGATTTCCTTCTTTTTCCACTTTCTCTCTTCACCAGAAATATATACAGCCAGACTTTCCGGTGTTTAGTTGGAATCGGTCTACCCAAACCAGGAATTGTTTTAATAGAGTGATGGTCTGTGGGCTTCTTAGTAGGTCTGACAGAGAAATCACTGAATCAAACTCAGATGTAGATTCTGGCTAAGTCAAGCGTGATGTGTAGGTTGGTAAGAATGTATGCATCGGTGGTAAATGACTATGTTCACACAGGTGTAGCATAATATATTAGAAAAGAATAATTCATATCAAATCGGAATGGAAATTATAATGCATATGCATCTGGACAAGCAAGGTATGGGAAAGATTCTTCATTTTATTCTCTTAGTTTCTTTCCTTTTTCTGCTTTTTAGCAGTAACTCCCTTTTTTCCCCTTTGTAAATTGTGTTCACTTCACTTCGTGTCAACTTACGCAATTACAGAAATTTGAGCTTTTAGTGAACGCTATTTGTTACATGTTATTGTAATCCACAATCCATTTGGATGTGGATGAATGACCCTTAAGTTTCCCCTGTTTATCATACCACTATTATATCCATTCCTGCTAAACGTGGCGTGTGTAAACCAGGTGTTTCTTCCTAAGAAATTTTACTCCTACTGACAGCACCATAGTCTGAATCTCTAATGGGAGATACGCCTACAAAAGGAAAGATTTAATCTTAGAAGAATAAAACTTTCAGTACAGTCCTATCAAGGCTATTAGATCTCTAAATAAACCTAACATGATTAGCAGCTTCTGTTCATCATTCTGTTAATCAGTTCCAAGATATTGTTGTTTTTAATGAATCGAATTCTTCAATTTTTTTTCAAGAGCATCTAGATGCTTCATGTACCGAGCAGTATATTCTGATATGTCTCCTTTAAGAAAATCAATAATATATTTTAATCTTTCAGACAGAGTGGTAGAATTATAGCTGTTGTCTTCTGAGTACATTAAAGGGACTTCTAATGGGAAAAAAACCCACCTAGCATTCTTCAGAACTTTTCAAAATTTTTTCTGTTCTCACCGCACTCAAATGTAATACAATTTTTCTGCTTGTGGAAACAGGGGTAACTGGAATAGCAGAAGCCAGAGTGAAGGAGCCGAAGGAGGCAGCAGTCCTTTTTGGTAAAACATAGTCTACTTTTATTTCCAACTTGATCCAAAGTGGGAGCCATTGAAGGAATGTAATTTTATAGCTTCCTAATATGTTAAGATGTGGAATTTAAAACATTCCATTTGCAATCTGCAGCACTGCACAGTACTGACACTGTCAGTAACAGATTCTGAAAATGTTTGCAAACTCTGTCCAGGGGATGTTTCAGAATATAACACAAGGTCACATTAATCAGTCAGTCCAGTGATACACTATGCTGTTATCAGGGGATAGATACTACCATTCATAGCTAAATTACGTTTTGTTTGGGAGCCTCTTTTTAGATCTCTGGCACGTGTAATCAACTGCAACTGATGAATTTTGTTCTAACAGTTTATCCTCTAACATTAACACTGCATTTCTTAATCACATGTGGAGTCCTGATACCACTCTTTTGTGAGTCAATAGGAGTTTTAGCAGTGCACTCAATAGGATTCTAGACTTAGTTCTCTATTTGCCACTGCACAATGCATACGGAAGCAACAATTAAAATTGCCGACATAGTAAAAATTCTAACATGCTACCCAATGGAAGTATTAATATAACTATGTTTTAGCCATGACCTCCAAAAAAATAATTACAAATCTAGTATGTGAATGATGAGCACTCACTATTTACCTCTACACTGTAAGAGTAAAGAACAAAGACCGTATTTAGAACTGCCTGATGTTATTCTACCTTAAACAGCCTAGTCTGACATGTAGTTCCAAAGTGATTTTGCAGAAAGAATACCTTAGCAGACTGTTATATACCCATTGTAAATAGGAATTATTAACAGAGGTGACAAGATCTATCCAGCAACAAACTGAGTAATTTTACCCTTATTCTCAGCAAACAACAATTCTTTTCTTGACTAATAAGCTACTAAAGTACATCAAACATACCCTTACTCCTCAGTTCTTAATACGTATTAAGAAAGTCTATATTGGTTTTGCCCAATTTCAGACTTCACGAACATTCCTTCCTATATAGTATATTGTTGAAATAGTGTCTTTGAAAGAGCTCTGTAGAATAAAAAGACTTTTATAATGTTACAATATTAGATACAGAAACCCACTTAGTTATGCTGGACTTACACTACTCTAATTTTATTGACTTCAGTGCTACTAATGATCTGTGGCTCACTGTCAGAAAGGGGAAAAATAAATACACGCTAAACACATAGAGATGCTTGTCTAAAGTTGTATTTCCTTACAGGGGATTATGGTATTGACTAGACTGATGGAGCCATTCACTTCTTGGTAAGCACTGAAACAGGAGATATGTCTACACAAATGAGCATGTGATTAGGCCTGATAAATTCTTTCTGATGGTTTGCAAGTTAGTTTGATGGTATCATCCAATTTCCAGTGAACAATGTCTACACTGCAGAAATTCTAGGTGATAGCTAGGTCCTGTGCCTAGCACTCTCAGCCAAAGACAACTAATCAGGGAATAGCCATGGGAATAAAATTGTCTCTTACCTCCAGAGTAAAGTCAGGCAAGTCACATTTTTCTCTAGTTTGCTGACAGACCAGAAAGCAAAATAATTTTTTTTTTTTGAGCCAAAGAAAAACACTGTTTTTTCTGCTAACACAAATAAACAACCCAAAATGTCTTAACCAATTAAACGAATGAAATCTCCACTGTTCAATAGCCTTTTCTAAATCACTCAAATTTTTAACTAAATAGTAAGCATTTTGACTGCAACTATTTACTAAATTCAACTTACGGATCTAAAACTATTAATCTCCATAATCGATCTATTTAGGGACCAATTTCCTGAAATGTGTTGAAAAATTACTGCCTTGGATTTTACATTAGAGATGTTTAATGTTCACAAGTTGTTTTCCTGCAGGAGCTGGATGAGTTGGAAAAGCCCGTAGAGTTGCCAACCTTGTTTTGTGTTCTTTGAATAAAGAACACTTAATTCCTGAGTGTTTCAACCAAACACGCAAAGCAGCATACAAAATCCAAATGAAACTCTTATTTCTAATAGTCATCACAGCATCCTGGGACAATGAGAGATGATGCTAGAAGAGCATCCATGAGCAACAGGGAGATTAAAACATACTGCTAATGATTTAACTGATGGCAAAATAAGCAAACAGATAATTGTACCACAGGATGTACACATAGTCCATGGTGTACACTTTAAATCCCAAAGTCCAAAGAAGAAAACAAAACAAAGGAAATCACTCTTCTCCCTTTATTCTTAATATTGTGATTGTATATATTTTTTATTTCCTCTACCTACCCTTTCAAATACCTTCATGACAATTTGACAGGAGCTCTTGGCACATACTTCATCACACATATAAATACGTGCAAATTCCTAAAAGGGAGATGTGTCCAAATAGTGATTCGGTGATGCAGAACTGGAGGGACTGACCTCCACAGGAAGATGAAGCTTTCAGGGCCATTACAGGAGCCTCCCACCTGTGTCTATTGTCCCTAGAGACTGATTTGTCAGCAAAGCACCACTGCTGCAAGACCACAGCAAGCAAAATCCGCTGTATTCATGCAAAACCCACCTTGGGGCGGGGGACAGAGAAAATGGCTACCTGCAGTGCTAGATGGGGAAACTAATTCTGCTTTCCCCCAGTACATTATTGCAAACTGAGACTTATCTTCATAGGTAGCAGATCTTAATCCATGAGAGAGGAAAAGATCTAGAGGAGAAAGTCAGCACAAGTAACTGATTTATTTTAGCAGCAGCTTTCTCAGAATGTTTTGACTGAAGAGTTCTCAGAAACTTCTATTTTTAGTTACACATTCTGCAATCACTTTCTTTGTAAAATAAATAAAAATCAAGACAGGAAAATGAGGACACAAAGCCACAGCACGATTTCTCTGCCTGGGGGGAAAAAAGTATTCTGAAGTTCAAAATGTGTTATAATGTTAATCATTTCACTATCAAATACCAGTAGCCCCAATGCAGGAAAATACAGGGGGTTTGTTTTTGAAAAGTAACTGTTATATCGGCACAAGTATTGTCAGGAAGTTTATCTCATACCTTTTTGTCTGTGGATGACGATCTTAGCACAAATGCTTCCTCCACACCAGCAAGCACAAAAAGGATATAGAGGCCACTAAATGATGAGAGAGAGTTGCCCATTGCTCGAAATATGAGAAAGACTAAAAAATTTCTTAATGCACCTATGATTCAGTTTAAGAGGTGCATACTGAAGTAAAAACATAGCATATAATATATATGAGTTTCTGGTAGCATGCTATTTGTACAGCAGCCCTGAGGCACAGCTATAACTCAACCAGATTCCCAAGGACCTTTAATTTAAATTCTGTATTTTTCTAAAAGTGCTCAGTTGAGACAATAAAATAATTGTAAGCCGAAAACCCCACTTTTGTTTCCATCTTCCCTCAACTGTTAATTTTATGTTGTAGTTTAGACTACATAAATAAGATAATTATGACTTTGTTGTTACATTATTTTAAAATCACTTTAAATTTTAAAATGAAACTTCTGGAAAACAATAGAAAGACATAAATAAATCTTAACCCTGTTTTTTTCCCAAGCTGGTTTATTCCCCAATAAATATTTTCCGTCCTTTTAAAAATGGATTTTCATCTCTGCAGTACGAAACTTACAGCTTTAAGCAATTAGGAAACCCAGATTAAAAGGGTTAATTTTTCTTCTTAAATAAAACTCTGACAGGATTGCCTGTTTTTGAGAGGACACAACTGTGATTTCCAGATTATCTGAATGTATAAGTAAGCTGCATTTTCTGCAGAGTAATGAACATCAGTGAAGTCAGTTTAACACTGTCTGTGGTTTGCAATCAATGATAATATTATAGGAGATGTTACAAATACATATATACATACAGCACCGTGTAAAATGCATTTGCTATTATTGCCCAGTATGTTGCTAATAAAAGCAGTTTGATCCATGTGTGTTCAAAACCAATTTATGTTTTGGATTTGAAGTTCTGCCTTATTAATTTTTAAAAATGGTCTAAAAGTTTAAGACATGCTCTGGGTAAATTTTAAAGGGTGATACTAAACATACCAATAAAGCCATCTTTGTTATGGGAATTGTCAATCCATTTTTTCCCTACTAAACTAGGGGATATACAATATCCCATTTTAAGATATACTGCTATGTCAATTCTATTTAATACCAAGAGAAAAATAAGCATTTTATGATGAAGCAGTAATTGAGACAAACAAGTAAAAGACTTGAAAGGCATTAGCCCACACGGGGACCAGGAATTCATTTTGTGTTTCATCTTGTACCTGGAACAGGCACTGCTGTCTCTCGCCTCTTCTGCTTCGAGAGACCAGAGAGCGGCGTTCTGAGTGGCTGCTTCAGGGATTTATATTGCCCCAGGGTAATAGCGCTGATTATTTAATCACCTTGTATGTGCCACTTAGACAGGGAGAAATGTAGTCATGTGCATCAGGAGTCACGAAGATCGATTGCACCGTCTGGTTCCTTCTCTCTGCAACAACCTAATCTGACCCTCTAGCGGCTGGAGCCAGTTCTTAGAGCAGGTACAACATGTAATCAAATCAGCAGTCAAAAGAGCAAAAAGCCACTTTTTGATGTAGAGGTAGTCGTTTCCATCGTGGAGTATGCATGAGGTGTTGAACATATACAAGGCATATGAATTGCATTTCTGAAAGAATGGGTGACATCAAATCAACAATTGTGGGGCACAGTGGCTCCCAGTTCCAGATTTGCACCTTGCCTGCAACAATGCTAGCCAAATATAAACAAAATACCATTACATTCAAATGATGTGCTGGTCCAAAGTTGGGGCTCCAGGTGGAACAAAGCCACCAAATGTCACATTTGGTTCACCCCAGCAGAGCACAAATATTTGTACTGAAAAATAGCTTCTTTTTGAAAGTGTTTGTCATCATTGCAGTAGCAGGCAGGATACATGAACTGCACTCTCCTCCTTATTCTAGGAGAAGTTAGAACATATTGATAATAACGGAGAAAAAATAAGTTAATGCTGTTCTTAGAATAAGCTGTCACTAGTCATGGTTGTGTAGCGTGCATTTACAAATTTTTATAGTGTCTGTTCTCTGTCCGGACACAAGGTATCCGGGTAAAATTTTAAACAACCTCCATAAAAGTTCATAAAAATGCTGCATTCCACTTGCAGACCACAAGATTTAGGCCTTTTTTTAAAAAAAAAAATAAAAAGTTTCTTTTTAAGATTTGCCTATTTTCTTCCCTTGAAGTACATTCCATTCCTCCAAGTGAGATTACAAGTAATGTAGAGTTTGACTGGAATTTTCTAAAAGGTATCCTTAGCAAGATAATGTTTCAAAGTTATCATCTGTACCCCCAGAATTCTTACGCAATTTACATGTGTAAAATTGTCTGCAAGGTACGAATCGCTATTCTTGCTCCCCGTTAAGGACAAATGCTGCTCAAGATCAAAGCACTACTCAAAATATTTTCTACTCACAAGATGTGTTGGAGCACGTAGCAGTGCTTGGTGTATTTTACTGGACCACATATTTTCAGCAAATACTAACAGTGACACCCACCATCCTTTTTTCTTTTCAGTATATCTTTTGCAAGAAGCTTCCCTTTCATTATACAGGGTGCCATTCTAAAACAGGACCAGAACTCAGAAAACTGACTCCTGCTCTTATGTTCTTACACATGAGCAAATTGCTGTCTTTTACATCTGGTACATTGTAATATATCTTCAAGTGATGTGATTCACATCACTTTCCAAAGGATGGTAAGATGATCTTTGTTTCTAGTGGCACCATCAAAGCAAGAACAGGCTTTTATTAATTTAATAAAGTTTGAGCAGATGCTTATCATAAGTGGCATTAACAGAAACTGGAACGTAGGCAACAAATACAATAACAGTCCTAGTGAGCACTTCGTCCTCTCTACCAGCCATCCAGAACCAGAATTGGGATTGCCAGCTGAGCCTCCAGCCTTTTGCATCATTTTGCTAATGCAAAACCATCATTAAATATATTGCCACACTTCCCTTTTAAGCTACATCTGCTGCAATTATATATTTAAGAGGATGTATCAATGATCAGCATCACTGACTTTTAATCTTTAGGATAACTTGTCTACATTGGTATGAGATGAGAGGTATTTTTATTGTCACAGATAAAAAGACTTAATGAGTCCTATGTTGGATGAAATGCAGGAAACTACTGCAAAGAGAAACCGTTCTTTTCATACTTTTTGAGTGAACAATCAGTGCTGTTCTTCTGAACAAGACTTTTAACTTTGCTTTGAAAGCAGCTGTTGATGCTTCGAAGGACAGCTTTTGCAAGATTTGCATGAAGGCTGCTGATCTGAGTTGTGAACTAGTACTAGTGGTTGGCTTATAGGCAGCATGCTGAAATATATCCTTTACTCTTAGCATTTGCTGAAATATTTGAAATACCAAAACCACCAAAGTTTAGAGAAGCCTACTTCAGCTCTTCAGCCAGATAAAATCTTAAAGAATTAATTATAAGACTTTCTAGCCATTCCTCACCCACCTTGAAGTTTGCCGCAAAGGAAATGTGAATAGAATAAATAGTAGCTAGTATTCACAGCTTTGCACCATTTCAAATTGTATCAAAATTTTTTCCCATCCTGGCACTATGGCAATCCTACTTCACTATAGCAGTTGCGTGTGTAGTCAGTGGCGTTATCACCATCCAGTCATCAGGAGTGAATAGTGCAGTAGCAATAGAACTCATTACTTTAAGCCTCAAAACAGCACTGAAATAAAGGTTATCTCTGCTTAGCTATTTGTAAGGGACTTGATGCACACTTTGACATACTGCTTTTGAAGTCAGTGAAACTAACTCAGTGAAAAATCACTTTGTTGACTTCAGCTGTGCAATGCTGGAAAGTTCAGAAAAAAATGAATATGCAGATAATTTTACTAGCAAAAGAAGAGAACGTTCTCACAAGACAGAGAAAATCAAACTATTTTCTGATTTATGTATAGGGGCTTCAATATTTTTACAACCAGTAGAAAGATGTTTTATAGATCGAGGGGGAAGCACAGGAATTTTTAAAATGTGTGCAGTAATGATAAGCTAAATTCAGCTGTAGAAAATAGATGTCTTCTTTTCCTGTAATCCATAAGATTAAAGAATTGTAATCACAGGAACCTTTAGTATTGATTCATTAAAATAAAATAGAATTTTAATTAAAAAAAAACCCTCCCTTGAGATTGCCAGCCTTATTCACATATATTAAGAACTCTTCTGATTTTCACTGTTCCATAGGACTATGATCTCTTTTTTCTTTTTTTTTTTCTAAAATTACGTAGGCATAACTTTAATAAATCCTTTTTCTCTTTTGTTGAACGTAGCATATTAATATAATACATATTTCTATTTTATGGAAAATGGATGATTCTGCAAAGAACAATCAGCATGAAGAGAAGAACTTTTAACATGATGGACTATTGATGACTGACGGACATCCATCTGAAGATGATACTGTTCTCTGTCCAAAATCATAGGTTCATGCTGTAAACAAGTTATGAAATGTAGCTTTTTAGAGAGATGTACAGGAATCCACAATGCAAGGCAAAAGTCTCAGGTTTATTTAGCAACCATCAACACCATTTGAAAGGTGCAATTATTAGCTGAACCCTCCTGGTTGCTGCAGAGATGGAATCTCAGTTCTACAGGTTGAGTTTCTTATCTCATTAGGAGCTAGCCTCATTGAGCCAATGAAGCCAGGTAAAAATGTAAATTTACTATCAGTGGTGGCTTTGCAAACTAGCTCAGGTTTAAAATGAGTCAGGGAGTGATCAAACAAACAGTAAAATCACCAGGACTCACACAGCTTCTGAGAGCAGACAGTAGTAACCAGCAGAGGACTGAATTTCTTATTTAAGCCCAAGCAGTAGCCAGAACGTTTCATCTGATTGCCACAGACCATAGGTCTCTGCTATGAATGCAGGTGGATTTATCCCATTGACAAATCATCTCAAAAACATATACTATTCTATCTCGCTGTAATACTCTCTGCTACTTTTAGTTTTACCTGGATTTAAGGTCATACAATGAAAATAATAGTATAAGGCAATCAACTGGCCAAAGGAGATTCCTGCTTTTGCATCACAACCTTATTAACTCTGCCTAAAAAGGTTTTGTCCCATTATCAAATGGAACTTTCTTTAAAAAAGAGCATTAATGCTAACATGCTTAACACATCAAATTAACTTGCCTTTCTTAACAGGTCTCCTGTGTATAAATGCTGGCCTTAACTCATCACAATTTACAATAACTTCATGCTTTAAATCAAAACTTGACCCTTAAATCATTTGAAAAGTGTATTCCTGCAAAGATCCTCGATAATAAGACATATCGGCATACAGACAACCATTATATCTCAGACAGGGAGGGTGACTGGTTGTGTTGATCTGAGAGTATTAAGTAACCACTAGGCGAAAGACAATGTTCTTATTCCTACCTTACATATTGCTATCCATCTATTAAGCACACACACATACGAACAGAAATTCAGGGAATAGTTTTATATTTCTTAGCTTTTTGAAAAGTTATTTTTCATTTTACGAGAGAGCTCTCATGACATTTTGGGTAGTCGGTTAAAGCCTAAATGCTATAATATGAAAAAGTTTGAGTTGCCCTGGGACTTGAGAGAACTCATATGTGCACATTGGGGCACAGACACTGAGTTGGCAGCAGTTCCTAGCAATAAGCAGTATCAAACCTCTTTATCTAATCACCCAGTATTATTCAATAGCGCTTTCTATTTCCTTCAAAACTCAAATGTCCTAAAAGAAAAAACTAAAAAAAAAATATATGCTGCTCTCCCTCAACATATATTGGGTGTTTGTGTTTGTTGTTTTTTTTTTAATCAAAAAAACACAGAAAGTAAAGGAGTTCCACATGTAAAAAAGAAATTCAGATATCATGAAGAGTCCAACTAAATAAAAAAGTCTGGAAAACTCAGAATCACTACTGCATCTACTCTTACAATCCCCTGTTGTGGCAAAGCTCTGAAGAAGTCACCAAACAGCATGTGATTTTATAGACCATATGATCTGCAATATTTACCACACATAATGGAAATAGATAAGGCAAAGCAAACAGCTTGAATTTTGTATTTCCTTGCTTTTTATTTAGTCTAGGTTGTTAACACCATGTGAATATATATTTGGGAGTTTCTGTGTTTGTGTGTGCATGCATATGTGCATGTGTGTATATATAGGTATAAACAAACACAGAGTTATTTCACTGTATTTCTCATGTATCATAAAAGAATACCTTCTGAGCTATTAGCTTTTGATTTCTAGAATTTCTTAGGAAAACAAAAAATGGCATTCATTCTAGTCAGAATTAAGAAAAACGTATTATGCTTGTTTTCAGCTTCTATGTTCTCTTGTTGTCCCTAGTGTATGCTGCTTCTCTGTGGAGGTCTTGAGTTTTAATAATAAGAAATATGAACATCTATAATGAGAATATTTGACCACTGTTTTATAACTAAAATACACTGCTATAAAGCGTTAAGCAAATGACAATAAATGGGAAATGCATTTGCTAACCACACTTTTTTTTTTGATCAATACATACAAGAGTAGGAAACAGATATACACAGAAATCTTGAAGTAGAAGAAAACCTCCATATTACACTGAGAATGTAAAGGCACACATTTGAAAGGGATTCCTCTACAAATACAGAAATGTGTTTCATGTCGCCAACTTCTGGCATTCTTGCCTGGACCTATATTTGAAACCTCTGAGGGGAGCAGGGGAAGAAAGTAAATATGAAGGTAATTCAATATATCAAGACTTACCTGCTCTTCCTGTGTTGAGACTAATAGGGTCATATTACTTTCTTTTATTATTTTATGTTTATCTCTGAAAGCTTGTCCCCTCAGATTTTCCACTTGCATTAATCGCTTACCAATACCTGTTATCTATACCACTCAGTCTACTGCGTGAAAGCTGCTCCCACCAATCTTTATTGTTCCACACTTATCTATGGGTTTCCGCCAAAAAAAACCCAAACTCAAACCCAAAAAGCCCAACACAAACAAAAACCTACCAACCAAGCACACACAAAAAAGAAAACCCAAACCATCTTGCTTGGGAGGTTCAAGCGCAACGCACAGCGGTAAGGTGCTGCAGGGAAGACAGCTTTAGTCACTAATGAAGTATGCGCATGATGTGAAGGAAAGAGCCATTCTGTGGCACCATGTTTTCCTGAATGGAAATGAAGAAAGTATAAATTCATCAGGAGCACTTTTCTGGCTTTGATAGCTCTCAGCCAAGGCCATCTGAAAAACAAGACTCCTGTTCATTTCCATGTGCTTTGAATCAGACAATTTCCATTTTTGGTTGCTTTTCATCATTGCCTTCAGATCAGATTGAGTTCTGTGGGAAAGGAACACTTTTTCTTTACTTATGAAATACTCCAATTTCTGTGGTTATATTAATCATGGTTATTTGCAGAATTGTTTGTATTAATAATATTTGACAGTATGTATTTTTTGAGAATTATCTACATCAAGTGTTTACAATTGATTACCTAAAGACATTATTTATCATGCCTTATTGGATTCTGAATTATTTTTATTTTTATTTTTTTTACACAGGAGAAAAATGTATAAGGAATTCAGAAGAATGGTGAAAAAGAATAATGTACCTACAGGATATATTATTGAGCTACAGAGTATTTGTACCAAATCTCATGAAACTTTTGAGGTTCATAATGAGTTGCAGGCAAATCTTGTTGCCAGCCTAATGAGCGTGGGATTTTTCTAGTTAAATCTTTTATTTCTTTATTTCATTTTGATTATTTTAATTTGGCACCCTTTTTTCTTTTTTCTCATGTTTTAAAAGGGCTAGTTATGAGTTTATTATAACATATGTAAATCTGCTTATTTTTAGAAAATGTTCTTTAACACTCTGCTTTCCTTGTCAGAGTCTGTAGTGCTAATAGCTGTGTTAATAAGTGAAGAAATTGCTTTCCATACACAGAAATTTAATGAGAGGAAATTTTCAGGAACTGAACTGATTCTCAGCAGTGGTTTGGTAGACTCTCATAACATCTGCCCATGTGCAGACTGAAAATACTCAATGCTAATAGAGATGTCATTAAATTAGCTCTGCTTTTGTGATTCACTTCTTTTTCCCCCCAGTTTCATAAATCAACTTGGTTAGCTAAGTGCTAATGAATATCCATATTTACTGACCAGAAGAGCTTCTTTCTCGGGTAAACTAGGTTTCAGGAATGCTACAGGGTTAGGATTTTTTATTTATGCTATTTTATCTCCCTAGAGGAATGAATAAGTGAGTACATGCATCCATTAGAACCCAGTTGTAAACAGGACCAGTCCACCAGAGACTTGCAGATCCTTCTACCCCTATTAACCTGACATAAGGAATTTATATATCATTCCCATAGGCTTCGATAATATCAGCCACTATAAGGCATACAGCAGTGTGGAAACAAACCTCACAGTGCACTTACTCTGCTTATGCCCTCGTGCCCTTTCCTGCCCAGATGCAATTGCAGCCCATTTCAGCAACTACAGATGCTTCAGTAGAGGCTTCAGGTGTATTTTGGTATGTAAATTGCTATACCCGTAACTCCTTTCTTTCACTTTGTTTTTTCCTCTCATTCCAGAAGAGCATGCTTTACCATGAAAAATACAAGAACTGAACAGCTTTGTCACGTGAACATTAAAAATAAAAACGTTCATCTTGTGTGTGTTCAGACACACAAAATTCACACAAAAAAATGTAAAGGCTGTAGAACGGACATTAAGTAGCTTTTGAGACATTCTTTTATCACTAAATCTGTATAAATTAGGAATGACAAAACCAAGTTTATCAGAAAAGCATAGATACCAAGAGAGTATACAGCCTTTTGGTTTTGTTTTTTTTCCTTGCTGGACAAGTAATTCATGACCTGTATCTAATTGGTTTTTAATTTCAACTTCATGTATCACAGAGAGACGCAAAGCTGTCCCCTATCTTGTTTCTGTGAGCTACCTGAAGAAAGCTTACATATATTAAGTATGTCCTTTTTTTATGCCTGTTATTTCTCATCTGTTCTCCAGACTACATCTCCTGACATTGAAAATTAAGGAACTCGCCATTCAAAGAAAAAGTAAGTGACTTTATCATTTGACTGTAGATCCTAAGGACCAAAACCTCTGAAAGATTAAATATGTAATCCTTTGATCTACTGTGTTGGCAACTGCCCTATCTGTTTTATAAGCAGGTTGACAAAAGCATTATGGGGCCTGGGATTTGTGTAATGGAGCAGTGTTAAACCTCACACTCTTCTGTGCTAAAAAGCAGAATAACATTTTTCTAACAGAACAATATTACTGAGAACTTCCTATAATGGTACTTGGGGCGAAACGGAACATAGATGTTATTTCAAACAATTTTCTGTGATGATTTACCAAGGCATATAAAACAAAGTAACCAAATATATTCAGAATCAATCAGTGACAAACAAGTTTGTAAGAAGTGAGCAAGTTCATTACGAAGAAGCAGCTAAATGAACTTTAAAGAGTGGGTTGATCTTTCTCAGAGAGTCGGGTAAGACAAGTGGGGAAGGTCAAACATGGTATCGAGTAAAATGGCAGAATAGAAGTATCAGGAAACTGCAATCCAACTGAAAGAACTAATTTGAGGAAAGATACCAGAAAAATTTATTAAACAGTTCGTACGCACCTTGACAATGTTTTATCAAGAAGAAATTGTTTATCATTACGCACTATTATGGGTTTATCCTTAGGTAAACTTCTGTCCTTATTCTTAGATAAACACATTCTCAATGGGGTTCACTTAAGAAAGTTTAAGAAGGACAAGTAGACAACAGGAAAAGTTTAAGCTGTATCCACCATGAAAATGTTGAAAGAACTTCAGGCTTTTTGATCAAGAACATAAAAGCATAGTAACAATCTTCCAGCATTTAAAATGCCCCCAGTAAGACATCTGTGACCAATTGTACCATATACTTACATTATTAAGATTACATATAATCAGCTTTATTTGCACCAGGGTTAGATTTTAGGGAAACCTTGCTAGTTTTTAGCACAGGTAAACTTTGGAATAAGTTACGCAGGGGGAAAAAAATCCTATAACATTTCAGTTGCTATTTTTGCAAAACAGTATAGTTACATCTGTCAGAAATTATTCAGATATAATTGATCCTCCTACCGTCTGACTCTGATAGACTAGATAATGTTTTCAGGACCATTCTAGCTCAACACTTCTGTGAACCCTCCTGTACGTCATATGAAACAACATCCTTTGGCAAATAACTGCTGGTGTGACAAGCATTTAATACAGGTTCAAACCCAATGCTCCAAAATAGTTGTAGATTTCAGAGAATCCTAAAGGGAACCCTCACGTCTCAAGCAGATTAAGGAATCTCTAGAAGGGATGATCACTTTTCATTTTAACATTAAGAATACTACATTACACACTGGCACAGTTGCAGTAGACAAGTAATCCTTTGCCTTCCTGAGGTATTTGCTGTAAGTCTTCATTCTTCGTTAAAAAGAATCAATACCAAAATGTGATTGAAATCTATATTAGTACCTCTAATTTAGAAAGTAAACAAACAAAGCCATGAAAATTCAGTAAGGAAAAGATTTTCTTGACTTTAGAACCTAGTATAAAATTGTTCAAAAATAAAGAACTATTTAGAAATGATGATCAAATCCAAAACATTAACTTAATTTCCTTCACATTTTCAGCCAAAGATGGACATGCTAATGGTCAAATCTCTCTCTTTTTTGTTTAAAAAAAAAAAAAAAACTCTCTCTGAAGTAAGGAGATAGGGATCAATCTGAAATTACCTTTTTGAAATCCTGTGAACATTGCTCCATCTCAGGTGATCATTGGCAAGCCACATACATGTGGTATCATTAAGAATACAAGTAGCTCATGATTTAATCTCTTCTGTTTCTGATTCTGAGGGAGTGAAATGATGCATAAAACAGCTGCTACTCACACAATTTCGATTGCAGTAGACTGGAGTCCTCTATTTGTCCAAGTTCTTTCTTTCTTTCTGAAACAGAAGCAAAGAAAGGGTATCCCGTCACATTTTAGCCTTGTCCTTTTCAAAACAGATCTGAAACGGAGCCATAAGAGTTCTAAAGTATGAAATCAATATAAAACTATGCACAACATTGATGGATGAAACTAGAACTACAGATAAGATCTAAAGAGCACTGGATCTTCAGGAGAGTATATATTTTCCAAAAGATTTCTGACCTACTTCAAGAGAACTACATTAGAAGGCTTGCAAGATTTTAGTATCATCTCTGAAGCCGAAAACTCAAATTAATTCATCTTTTTTATAATTAAACAGCAATGTAACATGTACACACAGTAAACTTGATCAAAAAATTACACCTGCAACATCAAGATACAAAAAGTTAAGCAAACTTAATGAAATAGTTCTCAGGGAATAAATTCTCACAACTTCAGTTTAAGATCTGCTCTTGTGCTAATAATGAGGCTAAAATTATAATCCTATATATTCCTCAAATTATTTTTCCAATTAAAAGGTTAGGAAGAGAGCTACATTTAGCAAATGGACATAATTCTAGCATTTAATAGTTCAGTTCAAAAATATATTAATGATATTAACACATACTTTTTTTGTAAAGGGAATACCCACTAAAGTTTCTCAGGTGGTATAAGGTCAGTAGGCGAGCATGCAGATGACAATGTTATTACCTTAAAAATGAGTTACCTAAAAAATGAGCTTTTACTTTATATAGCCAAAGGTAAGAAACAAATATGTCAGGGCAACACTTATAAAATTTAAATTTACAGGTAGACCCTACCAGTCCCCAAATTTCTTCTCTGCTAACAAGCACTTTTAAGTTTTCCCGGAAACTTTCTTTGAGGAAGAAACACAGTGTAAAAGCATCATTGCTATTTTTCAGGGTGTTCTGATAAGCATGTTAAACAAATTCTTCAAAACAGGCAAGGACTTATAATTTAGATAGGACAGAGTACTAGAAAGGGTAACTGGCTATCAGTACTCAAAGTACACTAGGAGGAATCCAGTCTCTAACTCCATTAAAAGTCATAAAGAGTCATTCAGAATCTGGAAACTTATGGTGTTGTAGCCTAATCATAAAAGAAAAGAAAAAAGAAAGAAAAAAAGAAAA
>VZSZ01010372.1:110837-130778 GCA_013398815.1 Ibidorhyncha struthersii
GGAAGAAAAAAATATAGAAATAGCAGGTCCTTTCCTAAAAAGTGTTTTTTTCTGACAGTATAATCAACACTATGCCTACATGATGCACATTCATTAATCTTGTCCCAAAAGTGTAGCATCATAATCTAAATAGCTGCCTTTTTTCAGCACTTATGCTCCTGGTATTTATATTGTGTTCTATTGTATATTATAGCTCTTCATTTTCCAGACCAGTCAGACTTCCTCAGCCCATCCTAACTTCTGAGTTGATCTAAGAGCACACTACAAGATCCAACATCTTATGGAAAGCAGAGAATTCAAACACAAACTCATTGAATCCTAAAATAACAAGCTGGTTTTCACCTGTCCATTTCCTGCCAGTGACATTTTTTGAGATGCCTTAAGAACTTGTTCTATTCCTCATTTAAAAAAAAAAAAAAAAGAAAAAAGTTCCTTTCTGGAAGTTCTGTGAAAAATAAAATTGAGAAGTCAGTAATGGAAAAACATATTGAAATAGAAAATAGCTTTTAGTCAGAGAGGAAATCAATTGCAAACTAGTCCCAAGAACTAATGCCTGCTTGGTTTACTGTACAACATGGTTAAAAAGCTGCCACTTACCAATTTATGCTTCCAATCTTCCTTCTATCTGCTCTATATTACAGGGATTACAGAAGTGGCTGATAGAAGTAGGCTGAAAATTTATTTGGATTTGTACCTTTTTTTGTGTCTCCAGCACCTAGGCTAGGCACAATCTGTAGTCATTTGGTTGAAACCTTTTATCTCCTCTTATATCTATCAATGTCACATACACTGAACACCAATTTTGCATTCAGACTGTGGTACCTTCCAAGCACAGGGTGCAAGATCCTCAAAAATTCTTCCACACAGTGTAATAGAAGGAAAAAAAAACATAATAATATAGAGAAGAGTATTACACACAGTCCTTTAGTTGACAGCGCACTAGTGAAAAGTGAATGAGTCAAACCCAAGTCCAAGCAGACCTGAAATATTAGACAGATATACCCCATGAAGAAAAGAGCAATTTTCTATCAGACACTGCTAATTGGTATAGTTGTATCTTTGTTTTTTTTTTTTTTTAATGGAAACATATTACTATTAGGACATTTTGATTTTTCACTTTTAAACAAAAGTTTACTTCTGAGCATGTCTTCTTGACATGTAATACTGAATAATAATGTAAAAATACAAAATGTAAAAACTGCCAAAGGAACAGAAAACGTCAATAATTACTTCATCTTAGAGGTTCTCCAAGTGACCTCCCTCCACTGATGACTGTCTGACATTGAAGAATGCCTCTTTTCCTATTTACATTTAAATCTAGCAGGATGTGCACAACTAGATTCAATGCACCCTTAACAAACACATGAAGTTTTTATTTACCAATTACACTTGCAGCATATACCATTATACAATTTTACAACAGTCTTACCGCGAACTGCAATGTGTCACAAATAACACTGACCTTGTCCAGTTAAGACTTTGTATTTCAAATTTTGGAGGGTGATTTCTGTTCTACATAACCATTGTCTTAACCAGTGTCTAACCGCCCTTACTGTAACTTCAAAAAGTTTTGTATGTCTTAACTTCCACTACAGTGGCAGCTGACAGAAATTTAGTCAATTCAGGATATATCTGTACTGCAATACAATAGAAGCAGGTCTGAAGGGTGTTGAAAGAGCCATATAATACATGCTGGATATAAATTATTTCAACTAGTTTTGATGTGGTTTTGAGGACTGAACACCTATTAGCAATTGCTGCATGTTAGGGGCGCTCCTTGTACGTACACTCCAGTATCATTTTAAAATGGGTCTTTCACTGCAGGGATAAGCTGCATGCTTATCCCCTCCAGTGCTAAAAAAAATAAATAAAAAAGGCAATGAAAAATCCAAAGAGAGAAGTAGGTATCGACCATCTTTTTGGATTGAAAATATATGCCTTGCTGCAACTCACTCAGATCAACTATCAATTGGAATTGTATCAGAGATGAGTGTAATGCATCACCTCTGCTTTCAAAATCTGGTAATCTTAATTGAGTGGAATACATTTTGGCTGCAAAACAAGAACTCTATCATAGGAACAAAATTGAAGTTTTTAGATGTAGTCAGAATGAAACTGAGATTGTTGCAGAAACAGGGAAGGAGAAGCTCATCATGAACAGCCAGAAGGTTCGGCAGTGAGAGCAATCATCTGCGATGTCTGGGTTTAAATCCCTACTCTGCTGTACTTGAAGCGAGGATTAGTTGTCTTTTCCTCCAGACTTTGCCTTCACTAACAGAGTTGGTCTCTCTCACTCGGTAGAAAGCTGAAGTGACTCTTTGGGGACAACTCAGTGACTGCCTAATGCCTGACCCTCCTCCTCTGATGTGGCCACAAGCCTGGAGCACCGGCTTCTCTACTCCAGGGCCACAGGGACTCCATTCATTTCACAGTTTGATCACAAATGTAGTGCTGGCAAGAGCTCCTTCAAACCAATACATGTCCACAAAAAACAACTGCAATTATTTTCTATTTCCTCCCCCCCCCCTCCCCAGCCTTAAGTCTTGATCAGTTCAAACAAATTTCTAACTGGTTGGTCACCGTGCAGTTCCAGCTCACTAAGATGTATGGTGACAGATTTGGGTGGGTAAAAGCACAGAGATGTAGCCTGCTGTCTCCAACTATCCTTAATCCAGACACCTTCATAGCAACAGCAGCAGGAATTCCTTAACGCTTTCAAATTCTCCTCTTCATACACTTAAGATGAAGGACAGCGTAGCCTTCTCAGTAATACTATGGCAAGCCTTGTCCCTGAACAATGCTCCATTCAATATCACTCCAAAACTGGCCCAGTTTGTCTTTATGCCCTTCATATCAATATAGCTATTCTTGAAATCAAAGGTCATTTACAGTTCTCGTACAGTCAGAATGTAGATGCATCTAAGGAACAGAATGACAGTACAAAAAGAGTGGTAAAGATAGATTACAGAAGACTACAGGATACAATGCTAAGTAACATCCAAATCCATGATTAAAAAAAAGGGTAAGAGGGCTTCACATATGCTTTTGTTTCACAAATAATCACCTCATGCTTATTTGCTTTCTGAGATGTATTTTGCATATATGGTCACAATGTTTTCTTTGATGAAAGGTTTTCCATAAGTCGTGCAAGAGTTCAGTGTTTTATGACTTTTATTAGGCTTTTATTTAACTGACTGCTTCTATGTACCCTCCTAATGGGTAAAGGGAAATGAAAGGACTTGTCATAGCATATAACATGCTTAATTCTTTTCTTTCAAATTCATCATCTTTAATTTTGCAATAGAAGTAATCATAGATTTTTTTCTTTCTTTTTTTTTTTTTTTTTTTAAGGCTGCATTGTTCTCCGATGCCTGTAAATAGAGATAACCTTGGGGAAATCCATGAATGTGCTCTCTGAATGTGGTTTGACTGAGTGGCTGTGCTAAGTGGTTTCTTTGTCAGTCATAGCACAGAATACTATGGCCTGATATTCTTTTTCTGGCTTGCAGACCTTCTTCTTTGTGAATACAGATGACTGTATCATGAAATTTAATTTAAATTATATGACTATCTAAACTAAATGATAATCCATAAAGAAACAAACATTCAATACAGCTGAGGATTTATCAAACAAACACTATTCAAACTCTACATGAATTAATAAAATTCTGAGCTGGTCTTTTTGATTTATTTCATTTTACTTGTGAATTATACAGGTTATATAAGTGAGTACCTATGAAAAAGATATTTCACAATTAAAACCAAGCCAGAGTCTTTTTTAAAAGCTTCATGTGCAATTCTACAAAATGCAAAACATACTCTGTTCTGCAAATAAGTTTACACAGGGTTACCATCACATTTCTGGGTGATTTTAACAAATTGCTTTAAACAATCACAGAAAACAATTGAATGCTGCAAAACACACTAATCTGGGAAAACGTCTGTTTGGAACCTGAGTGTACAATTGTTATCATATTGGTGTGAAAATCCATCATCATTTTAAGGAAAAACCGAATTTGATTGAAAACACTCATATTTTTGACTGAAAGATTAGTAATTACTTCCAGGTGGTACATGGAAAAGATAAATATTTTCCATAAAAATTGAAAAAATCACAGAATACATTTGAGTGATTTGCATGTTTCATTACAAAGCTGTCTCACAGATACCAAAAAAACAATAGCAGAATTTTGTTACAAAACTATTTTCAGGGTTTCAAGAGCTACTTTTTTTTTCTTTTTTGCTGTGGAACATATGCTGATATTAACTGAAGTCAGCTGAAAATTTGAAACAATCATAGAATGTAGCAAGGTTTGTGGAAAAGGGATGTAGCAGAGTCTCTACGGCTTATCTGGAAATAATCAAAGACTAAACACATGTAAGGATATTCCTGAGTTGAAATATATGCTTTTTGTGATTATAAATATACTTCTTCTCTAAACATTTTTATTTGTTTTAGAAAGGTAATACAATAATATTTATTACTAGGCTATAAAGTAAAGTAACAATGTTACTTTCAGTAGATGTTATATAATTTCAAACCTCAAAAAATGAGAATTTTTCATTTGAATTATTCTCAAGACATAGCACCTTTTTGTGCTATCTTGTTTAGCATTTGATTGTTTTATTACTAAGAATTATGCAGCTAATTAAACAACCTTTGTCTTAGTCTTTAATTTTCTTCCACATAGAAAAAGCAAAATAAATTCACCTTGCCCTTCTCGTAGGCTGAATAGCAGCAAATTAAAACGGGAGAAGTTCACTTGACAAATTTAATCCATCCATCTGCTCTAAACTTTTCTGTCAAAATCCCCAAATATACCTGATGCTTTCCTAATAACTAAGCATATAGTAAAATCTGTGATGTGGAAATGAGCAGAATATGACATTTTCCTGCTAGTCTAATGTGTATTAGGTTTTGACACTTGTCTATCTTACTTGTCAGCTTGGAAGTTATCTGCATTTGTTCAAAGATATTGCCATATTCACAAACAGGCAACATGTTTCTCTCTTTATCATATCTGACACACAGTGTAAGGCAATAATATGAAGAAAAATACTGCTGCTATTTTAAAATCTACTTAAATATTGCTTCCTGCTTTTCTGCCCAAAAGGGATGACAAGGTGAATTAATTTACTGGGGTTTAGAACCACCAAGTGTCCTCTGATACTCGACTCAAGTATCATATATAACATTTTATACAGAATATTATAGTAGTCTAAGTATGCCATGTGTGTCAGAAGCAAAAGACCGAAGGGATGTCATAAGTCCAGCAACCTGTTTAACACCAGGTCTTGTTTTTCACACAAATGTTTACGATAAGTACTAAATGTCATTGCACCGAGCTTTCTTCTGATTAAATAATTTATAAATAAAAGGGGATCCCAACTACCTTTCTTCAGATTTCAAAACCAACCAAGCTGCCTGCTGGAGACAGCAGGACTTATCATCCAAAACACCTGACACGCTCCTCAGATGCTGATGCATACAGCACTACAGAGTGAACAATAGATTTGCCATGCTGACAGCAGAAAAATAAAGCTTTAACTCATGCCACCTTTCACTCCCAATGGATTTTTGTTATTCACATGGCTATCTCCTATTGACTTTATAAAACATGGCACTAAAGAATATAAGATATTGGGTGAGATATGGAAATCACTTTCCAAGGGAACTGAGCTTCCATCTGCCATTTACACTTTCACAGTTTCTTCTGCATGCCCTCCTTCCATTTCTGCTTGGCTTCATGATTTAACTCCATGGATGCTGACAGCAAGTCACGCTAGCATGCAATTTTTGCTTAGTGGCAATCATAAGAGAATAAACTCCATAATTCTCTATTTAAAACATGAGTATTTTTCTGAGGTCCCATTTAGTTTGGTATGTTCTTGTCTTTTAAATTAGGGGGGAAAAAAAAGTCTGATAACAAAAAGGGTGCAAGTTCCAGTCTTCACACAAGCAAAGCCTTGGCAGCTGAGTGAAATAATAATAATAAATCCACAACAAAACAAAGAAAGAAAACACTGAAAGCATCTGCTCCAGGGGGAGGCAGAGGAAGGAAATTTTATCTTGAACAACGTATCTAGGACCTGCATCATTCAATAAGATAACATGTAATTCCTGGATCCCTGGAGCCCCTTAAGAAAACTTTATTGAGAAAACTTTCTCTATTGCTTAAAATGTCACTATATATATATATATGTACACATATAAAAGTGTTGTTCTTTTCCATTGTCCTTAAGCTCAAAAGCAACAAAACTTTTTTCAATGTTTACAAAAATCATGAGCAACCCAGCATGCCACAATTCAGTATAACTGTTGTTCTGGCAAAATAAAATTAATGTAAATGTGTTGGCAATGTAAAGCACTAGATAATTGAAACAACAGCAATCAGTGATACATCAGTAAAATAATTATATGCAGCTTCAGCCTGCTTTGATAGTGAAGGATCCTGGTTTGATATTATTAAAATAACATTAACTATCCCTGTCTGGGTAGATTTCACACTTCACACACAGTTACTGTAGAATCTTAGCACCTCACAATCATTTATAATTTATCTTCACTGCGAGACACAAACCCTCTATTAGCCCCATTCCACGTATACATGACTGAGGTACAACGAGAATAAGTCAATTTCACACGCAAAATTGTTTCTGAGAAAAGATGTAGAAATGGCAATTGCAAGCCTTAGGCTAGTTCCATACTCGCCGAACCATCCTTTCTCACGGACCCCTGCTATTCAGATTATGAAAATTTGCAATATTCCACAAAATATACTGTTGGCTTTTCAGAGGTCTTATGTAGGACTGACTTCATCTTCTGACAAGGTAATAAAGTGCACAGAGGCTGTACAGCCCTGCTTCTTATTCCTTTGGATGTTTTTAGTTGAATTAGTTTAGTAATATAGTAATATTTTGAGGACCATAATAAAATCTCTGAATATGTCATATGTCCACTGAAGTTTTTGAGGTATTACCTCAAAATACCTCAGTATTTTAACAAACAGGTGTCGCAGTACTGAGGAGTTTTAATAACAGTGCCTAGTTTTCTCTTGGTCACTTCAGTGCTTCTTCTTGGTTTCCCACTTTTAACTGAGCTCTAGACATAAAACCGAAAACTCGTATCTAAAAGAAAATCTTAGTACAGAACAACTTTGGGCTTTGACCTCAGGTCTCCAGTTGTTATTTAAACAGTGGACAGAGAAAAGAAAAGTACACATGGAATCACAGAATGGTTTAGGTTGGAAGGGACCTTGAAGATCACCCAGTTCCAACCCCCCTGCCATGGGCGGGGACACCTCCCACCAGACCAGGTTTCTCAACGCCCTGTCCAGCCTGGCCTTGAACACTTCCAGGGACTGAGCTTCCACAGCTTCCCCAGGCAACCTGTTCCAGTGCCTCACCACCCTCAAAGTGAAAAATTTCTTCCTAATATCTGATCTAAATCTCCCCTCTTCCAGTTTGAAGCCATTCCCCCTCATCCTGTCACTACACGCCCTTGTAAAAAGTCCTTCCCCAGCTCTCCCGTCGGCCCCTTTGTACACATGCACATGGAAAGGTTTTAATAGTAAATATATTTACAAAGGAGCTTTGAAGAAAATGGAAAATTTGTGCCAAATACTTGTGGAACAGAAGTGCAGACATTTTGGTGTTTTAAAACCTGGAATCACAAGGAACTCTGCATTTTCCTCATTGCCATGAAACAATAGAGATGTAACAGGATGTAATCCTTTCTCTTTGCCCTCTCTGATAACCTATTCAAAATGATGGGGTGATCTGTCTTCTCTGTTCCCCAGTAATATTCATACCATAATCATATTCTGTTCTGCAAGATGATCTGTGAGCATTGCTTGTCAAATGGGCATATATTATTCAATAGCAGTGGCAGTAGAATAGGTACTCCACCTTCCTCTCATTCTCATTTAGTCTTTACCTGCAAAGCTTTGACAGAAACAGGCATTACCCTATGGAAAAATGCATTTTACTTAAATTCATCTCCAAATTTATAGTGTTTGACGAATTCCTCAAAACTATGTTCACAATGGACTTACATTCATTTCTCCTGCAGAATTTTCAGCTTAGTTACTGAAATCAAAGTCTGCCAGTTGCCCTGCTTCACTGTCTACTTGGAGATTTTAAGGACAAGAGGCACGTTAAGATCATGTGGTACGACCTGCTATAGAACATAGGTAAAAAAAATGTACCCATTTGCTCCTTGGTGAACCTTTCTTTGACTAAAACATACTGAATAGCTAATGATACAACACTCCAGTTTAAAACCAAATATTTTAGGAGGTATGGCTGAGAATACATGAGAAGCCAACATGCTCTTCTCTCTTACTGAAGTCTGTTATGGACAAGTAGAATGAGGGTATGTAATTCAGGAAGTATAAATAGTCTTTCTGCTCTTATATCAATATCTTATGCTATTCACGGGGAATCAGTAAGGTATTATTAATTGCTTCTAGCAACGCAGGCAAAGTAAAGGCTGATCTATTAACAACATTCAAACTTAAATATTAATTCCTAGAAGCCACAAAATGTACTAATGTCAGAGCTGAAAACGGAAATGTTACAGAAAAGAAAAAAGGCATTTGCTTGTTTAGAAGCAAGGGCTGCATTGTGGTTTTAGGCACAGCCTTGAACAAAAAGTTGTTATATAAACCGTACCAGCCCAGAAATAGCTTTGGGAGACATTGTGCCCGAGGCAAGTTCTAAACTAAAAAGTTCTTCTGGCAGAGTTATGTAATGAAGTGTGATTTGTGACCAAAGTAACTGTGGTCTTCACGTAGATAGTCATAGTGGCAAATACTGTGTTCTTGCTAGATGAGCTTGCTGTGCCTTGTAGGAAGGCAAACTAAGCAGAGCACTGGAATGAGTCATGTTTGTCTAAGTATGGTTTTAACTCGGATTAGCTGCTGTCATACCGGGAATACCTTGCCAGCACAGTATACAGAGGTAGCTGCACTATTTATAATGCAGACCAGGCTTCAAAGATGGCTAAGCGAGTACCAGTAAAGAAATGGACAGGTTTATAGTTCTTTCATATCACCAACAAAATAATGAAATAACCTTCCAGTAACCTCACCTTCCAGGCCAGAGTCCTGGTACTACTTTTTCCCTCAGCCTTTTCAATAGTTCTGGGTGAACTCAAGGGTATAAGCTCATATTTGGATATTCTAAGACTGGGTTTCAATGCCTATCATTTGGTATGTATTGATTTTTCACTTCCGTCTTTAGGAAAACGTGAACGTAAGCTATGAGTCAATTTCACAGAACATTTTAGAGACTGCTTGGAAATGGAGTTATAAACCTGGTAGGAAATGAAGCACAGCCCAACTAATTCTCTTCGCTTTTTCAATGACTCATGGTACGGCAGATGTAGCTTGACAGTTCAGTACCATTGTTTGCCACAGATTAAAATAATAATAAAAAAATGAAACAATTGGCAGATAAGAATTATTAAATACAGTCATAAAGCTCTGTGACTCTCCTATAACATCTGCCACAGATATATCCAAATGCTAAACACACATTTTTAGAAACAGTCTTAGGTAGAACTAATTATCTTGTGCTTGAAACTGTTGAACAGCTGATGACATATCAATATGCTAATGGTATCACTAGAACTTCTGCATTTTAACACAACAGAGGTCAATGCACATATTTTTCTTTAATATAAGAAACAATATTACATCTAATTAATATTGAATGTTTCTGGATAAAACTATTTGCATCTCCAAAAAGTAGCAGCATCACGTCACATCTAGGCCAGATTTTGCCACTTATCCTTAAGATGAAGAGGTTTACTGCGAAAATGAGTGTGCTTATTTCTACAGAAATCCTGTAGCAGAAGAATTATTTAATATGCTTAAAGGTCCAGCCCTTCCTCCTTACTAACTGTAAAATGTACCTTCATGCACGAGTGTTCTTAATGACCATTAAAAGATAAGCATTTACTCAGTACTTCTGCCTGTTACTCAGCAATAGGAAGAATGGTAGAAACCAAAGCAGACTTAACCAGTTAAAAATTAACTAATACTACATCTAATTTGTAGTTACACAGCCTTTGGCATAGAACCAAGCCACTGACAGTGAGACAGACATCTACAATTCCAGAAGAGTACAAAAGGGTCTAATAAGAACCAAAATAACCACAATTCTGCAGGGGAATACTTACAAACGAGCATCAAAGAGTTAGTTAACAGGAAAAACTGACAACAGGCATCATATTAAATTCTGCTACTCCCACTGGAACACTGCACCCAAAAGAAAGATTTCACCAGGTTTACAAAAGAAAAAAGAAACAAAAGGTAGACTGATGCTAGGAAGGAAGGGTTGAAGCATTACATGATTCAAAGATTCTCCCCAGCATCCACCTCCTGTCCAAGCAGTGTAGCCTGGAGACTAGGCACCTGGGCTTACTACAGGCAACACTGATGACTAGACGAGACCTATTCAATGAAGCGTCAAGGTACAAAACCAGTGTATGAATTGAAAGGCAGTATGATATGGGCAACAGATATTACATGCACACAAGCATAGTGGTTCATTTGAAAAAACAGCTAGGAATAACACAGGAGTTCAAAAATATGGAAAGCTCACCTTGTGTGCATATAGCTAGTTTCAAATTAATATTTCATTTCATATTAAATATTTAAAAGTATTAACAAGTGATGGAATTCTGATTTTTGTTAATATACAAATATCTTTTGAATCATGCATGGTAAATATGTTTGTTATGTTAGATTAAGTTTTATTTTGTAGAAGAGAGGATATATATTATTCGTTATTATCCACGGATACATGCATATTATGGGGCTACCCGCAAGAAAATAAGCACTGACACGGATCCCAGACACGTGGATTTTATCACTTAAACTTCAGTAGTGTTCCATGAACATTATTCAAACTAAGGAGACATGCTTTACAGTGGCCTTAAAAACATTCCAGAAGAAAAGACAAACAAACACGTGCTTTATGGAGAGATTTGTGGGGCCTCTTCTGGGTTTTCTGCATATACGTACCTCCGAGAGCTGCTGATCAAAGTTAAAGATACATTAATTGTATCTCTCCAAGATATATTTATAAGTGAAAAATAGCTGGCCCTTCATTCCCAGCTAGTTAAAATGAGGTATCGACTTGGTATTCCAGCAAAGCAACCTCTAGAACGGCAACTTACATGAGATATATCAGAGTAGGCAAAAAGGACAGGGAGAAAAAATTTGATCTCTGTCCAAAGCAAATAAGAGCAAAAGGCCCCTTGTGACAAGGGGGAAAATAAATCAAATGGACATCTTATTGTGAAGTGCAATTTTCACATAATATGTCTTTTTAAGCTAAAGCTATGACAAAACTGAAATGTTTATATGAAATCATGCAACTGTCACCAAGCTGTTCATTTCGATGAAAAGAACATACAATGCTTTTCATTCTAATGTTTTCTAAATAGAGTATTTCAATTTTTCAACTGAAAACCTTTTTCCACTGCCAAATTTCCCATCAAACTATAATAGATTTTTTTTAACACTTAAAAAGCTGTCATTTTTAATTGCAACACTCTTTCGCCCTTCTTTTTTTTTTGTACTCCCTTGATTTTTGTCTTAATGAAGCAATTAGTCCTTGCTGAGGTCAGTTATATTTGCTCACAAATAGTTTTCTAGCATGTCCTCAGGCAGGTACAGAGAGAGGGTCATTGTCAGATAAAGTGATGTTGAAAAACATTTTTTCTCCCATTGGTGCCACACAATAAGCAAAGACCCCGCAAACCCAGCAGCTTTTACAAAGCTACTTTTCAAGCTTCTTAATCAGAGAGAGGCAATTAGACAGTATCTTTACTTACTTGCCCAGTGTCACATCTAAGTATACCTTAGTATACCTGCTTGTATTATCAAAGTTTTCTAAATTAACTATATTACTTTTCAATCCCTCAATTTACTTGCAGTTTATTTCATTCAAAAACGTTCTGTCACACTAAAACAAAAGATGCTGCAGAAAAGCAACTTCTCAAAGACAAAAGTAAAGCCACCAGAACCATGTTGGATAAGGGAAATAAGTGTTCGGAAGCTTTCACAAATGAATTGGTAGGGGTAAATTTATGTCATTTGTAACACTCCAGAAACCAATTATGATGCACAATCTTCACTAAGACCTGTAGATTTTACAGGAGAGTAAGCAGGATGGCAAAGAAAATTAATAAAAAATTTTATGTAGGAAACATTGATAAACTGGTTCCATTTGCTACATTTCAATATTGAACTAATATGAAATATTTTAGTGTCAGCTGCAGAGATGGTGAAATGTTTGAATTGATTAGTATGCAGTTTATGTTTATTCTGCTTAGGCATTTCCTGCTGAGATACCCACAAAATAACAACAAGTTATCCACCAAAACCGTTCTTCCAGTCCAACAGAAATGTCCATTCAGTATCCTATTTGTATAGCCAGACAGGGCAAACAAAACTGTGATGTTTCAAATGGTCTACTTTTTGATGAGTAAAACTATTGTAAAATAAGTTTCAAAACTGGTCATCTTTGGTGTGAAATACAAAGCTTAAGTACATCCAAATGTATTCCCCCAAACCACCCTTTGATTTTGCAGAAATGTACTATTTTAGCAATTTTCATTATTTCTTCCATAATACAAGATACCCTGCTAGCCAATGGTAGTTTCTGTCAATGATGCTGTATTTTGGAATACCAAATTCAGACCACACTCATACCGCCGTGAGGAGATCAATATAAAATTCCAATAGCTTAGATATGTGTACACAGATATCCCTATAAATTACTTCTAATTATAGCAGTAGACAATTTTATTTAGGGGTTTTTCTTAGATTAGCAGGATTCCAGCAAGTTCTGGTACTGCCATAATTTAAGTAAATAGTGCTTGTCAGAAGCAGATAGCTAATACAAGTTGTATTAGAAAAGAGAAATAGATATGTCTTTATTGCTGATATTTTTGCATGTATGTTTGTTTTCCTACGTCTGTGTTGTAATTTAAACATCATCTGACAATGTTGTTACTTGTACTTCTCTATCATCCTAACCAATAGGCTAAGTGACGATAGTAAACACCTGTAATAACCATTCTTTTTTTTACCTCAACATTTTCAAGCACCAAGAGAGATTATGGAAAATGACTTTTTGCTGAAGTAAAGGTTCACGTAGTCTTGGGCAATGTTTTCAAGTAATTGCCTTAACACTGAAACATCTGTTGGCAGTAAACATTCACAACTAATGTTAGCTCTGGAAAAGAGATCCAAGGCTCAGCTCTTCTTCATATCTACCAAGAATTTTTCTTTTTTTTCCTTTTTTCTTTTTTTTTTTTTTTTTTTACCACTTTCTGTCCATTTTTAGTCATCTAAAAAAGTATTGTTGTCAGGTGAGGTAAGGTCAAAAAGTTGTTCTAACTCTTTCTGAGAATCAATTGAATACCATCGCCCCTGCCGGTCCTGGGAGATATACCTTTGCTTCAGGTCTGACAAACTGCTCCTCAGTTTCCAGCTTGCCTCCTCCAGGCTAGATTTCTATCTTTC
Organism: Ibidorhyncha struthersii; assembly: GCA_013398815.1. Classification (NCBI taxonomy): domain Eukaryota; kingdom Metazoa; phylum Chordata; class Aves; order Charadriiformes; family Charadriidae; genus Ibidorhyncha; species Ibidorhyncha struthersii. The sequence goes on from VZSZ01010372.1 coordinate 124,379, forward strand.
TAACATTTTCTGTATTAAAAACCCCCAGGTAACTTGCTTCCTGTCTAATGACTACTTGAGAGGATTCATAGTTACAGAAAATCAATGTTTTAAATGGTATTGAACAATACTCTCAGAATCTCAAGGTGACTGGTTCAATCTTCACTGATTAAACATGACACGGTATCATCAAAGAAAGCTGCAAAGTTGTTCTTTGCCTGTTTTCTTATGCCTTTTCAGACAGACCATCGTGTCATTTCAACCAGGAGCCTATCCCGAGCTACAAGACTACAATAGGAGTTTTGCAATATATTTTAAATTAGTGAAAGCAACCAAATGTGCTGAGGGTCTGAGGATTAACTATAAGGGGTGAAATACTTCCAAACCAGTGAAAGGGCAATAATTTTGTTAGAAGTATATATATATAGAAATATATTATACACATTATAAGTGACAGATAATATTCATCTACTAACCTACAAAGCTATGTGATATTTTTCCGCAATCTGCTTACTACAGCTAAAACAGAAAGTCTTAAGACAGGAGCCAGGGCTCCCTCTACTAGGGATTTCACAGAAATCATGTTAGTGGATCTTTTCAAAAAAGAATGTTGGATCTCCAGATACCAAGTGGATGAGAGTTTCTTCTTATACCTTTCCCTGCATTGGATTTTTTGACTATTATTCCGAAGCACTAATTTTCACTGGCCGATTGATGGAGGGTTCCAGATTTCTCCCAAAGGGTATAAGTACTAAGGAATCAAGAACCCAGACATTTTATTTTATCTGCTTCTCTGAGTTCAAAGCATCAAAATCTTAGTTTCTAGGCAAGTTTCCCAAGGAAATATGGCTACTTTTAAGTTATTTTAGTTTCAGTGATTGTAATGATGAGTTTGTTTTGGCTGGGATACAATTAGTTTTCTTCATAGTAGCTAGCATGGGGCTGGGTTTTGGATTTGTGCTGAAACAGTGTTGATGACACAGGGATGTTTTAGCTATGGCTGAACAGTGCTTACAGAGAGTCAAGGACTTTTCTCACCACACCCCACCAGTGAGTAGGCTGGGGGTGCACAAGAAGTTGGGAAGGAACACAGCTGGAACAGCTGATCCCAACTGACCAAAGAGATATTCCATACCACATGATGTCATGCTGAGTGTATAAAGCTGGGGGAAGAAGGAGCAAGGAGGGGATGTTCAGAGTGATGGCGTTTGTCTTCCCAAGTAACCATTACACATGACGGAGCCCCGCTTTCCTGGAGATGGCTGAACACCTGCCTGCCGATGGGAAATAGAGAATGAATTCCTCGTTTTGCTTTGCTTGCATGTTTGGCTTTTGCTTTACCTATTAAACTGTCTATCTCAACCCATGAGTTTTCTTACTTTTACTTTTCCGATTCTCTCTCTCACCCCTCCCAGGAGGAGTGAGCAAGTGGCCGTGCGGTGCTCAGTTGCTGGCTAGGGTTAAACCACAACAAATGATTATTTAAATGTAAAAATACCTCTTCAAATAAAAGTGACAGGCTGTCAAGTTCACTGGTGTTAAATGGTATTTTGAAAATCCAACATGAAAGCAATTACAATTATACAACATACTTTTTTTACTCGTACTTCTGAGTTTTGCGGTTACAACAACATGCCTCAAATGCCTCAGGTAAAGAGGAATTCAGCTTGCCAGCATAGAGAATTTGTGTGATGCAATGAAGAACACTTAAATTATGTCCTACAGCTTTATTGAAAGCAATGTCTATAACCTTCAAAAGCTCTGAGCATGTGTTGTACATCTCCAGCTTTGAAAAGGTCAAACTTCTTTTTCATTTTCCTCTCTTATTTGCCATTGCTTTCTTTTCAGTAGGTAAACATTAATGCTTATAAAAGAGAATGTAACAGCAGAAGCTCCAGCAAGACATAACGTTGAACTTCTGAACCTTGTGCTCTTATGAACAGAAGTCAGGACAGGGGCAAGTTTACCCAAACTACTCTACCTGTCTAATTAACGAAATTCAATCCTGAAAGCTGCCTAGTTCTCACAGAGAGGTTAGCAAGGGTAGAAGGTTGGGAGACAAAGTGTTCTTTCACTCATATTCACATGTAAAAACCTAGTCAGATGCTTTCAACACAGTTGAAAGAGCTGCTGGAAGTGTTTACTTTTCTAAAGGTCTTAGAAGGCAGCCTGAAAAACAACTTGAATGAGGGACGATATCTCCTATTTGAGGATATTTGATCTGTCTTCCACCTCTGCCAGGTAAAGCACCTGTCGGTTGGTTGTGCTCTTCATAACCACTCCCTCCCATTTCTGGGGCTGGCAGAAATGTTATTAATTAACTAGTTGCTGAAAGGAATCATCGGAGAGACCCTGTCAAATACCTCAAATCACTCTGAGGATATCACATTGTAACAGTGACATTTGAAAGGAAAGGTGACATTAGATCAAATCCATCGCTGCTATTAACATGCATTCTTCCAGTACAGCTGAAGATCTATGCCCTAATGTATTACACAAATATGTTCTATTAACCCAGAACAAAGTTCCTGCATATCTCTAGGAGAAAAAAAAAAAAACATGATGTCTTTTCTCTGCAGACAAATACCTGTAGATGGCAACATTTAACAAAATGAAATAACCCCCATCTTACAAAACAGTCAACGTGCCCAGTTTCACTTCAAAGGAAGAAGTCTTTGAAATCTTCAGATTACAAGCAAAACAAAATCCCTGAGGTCAGGCAAGTCCACACATTGTCATGAATTACCTTCACCAATGTTTCTAAATTCATTTTTGCATAAATGTAGCTAGAGAAAAAGGCAAGTGATGCAACCATAAAACAAATGGTTAGAGATTTATAAGTTTAAAAAAAGTATGGAAATTCTGCCTCATCAGCCATGGATGGAAGAATTTGTTTGAAAAGAATTTGAATCCCAGGGGAATCAACGCATTACCAAGATCAAAACTCAATGAGAAATTTTGAATAATTCAAATGAAAGATGTGTTTCTCTTATAATCTGTAAACTCAGTACTTCCTTGTCTTTGCCTTCTGGAGGACCTGAGAAGAAAGGCAGAGAATGAGAGTATGCAACGTTTATAGGTACAAATCTAAGATCAGTCACGGCCACCAAAACAAGAGCTGTGACTAACTTTAATTTGCAAGAAGCTGCATTGCCTCCTCTGGGGATGTTCCAATAGCCAGGGAACGTGACAGAGCAACAAAGACTGCTTATTGTATTTTTACTCATCGTTCCAGTTCACTATTCCAGTAACAGGCTAGACACGAACCATTTATACTAGCCTTAAAGAATTTCTTGAAGAGGAAAATTCTGACTAGAACACTGAGAGTCTCAAAATGTTTTGTGATAAGGAGACACGTGAAATAGTCTGTGAGGATGTGTTACAATTATAACACAATCTCAAAATCAAAAAAATCTAAATACATTTCATTTAGCATTGTAACATCCTATAACTCACTTATGAGCCTCCTATACCTTTTCCTCTTATTGACTTGAACTCTGGCTTCAGATATAAAAAGCTTAGGAAAGTAATTGGGCCAAATTTATCCCCGATGCAATCCTATTATCTGCAGATGAATTTAAGCTATTTTATTAATCTCATTCCTACCTCTGCCTTTTTTCCCTAAATAAATTCTAAAATAATGTTTTACTGTTCCTTATTACATCATGCAATAGAAACTTTTTAGATCTTATTTTGATGACAGAAATGACTACAAAGAATTTTAAAATAATATGCAGTTCTCTAAGACTTACTTCCATGTATGCATAGAGTAAAATGTATCAATTTTATATTTTAAACTCTCATCCTCTAACAGGCCTCTGTCATAAGATCTTTAAAGTCTTGTTGCACATCAGAAGGAGTATATTTCCTACTTTGATTTGACACTCATATCTACAATTTAGCTTCTCTTTCCTCTCCATCTGGAATACAAACCTCATAATCAATTTCAACAGTTTTCCTTAAGGTAACAGGTTACTTCTGCCTTTTTTCTAGGTGCTTATTCTCCACTAGATGAAAGTAACATAATTCTTTAGTTCTTTATAATGACCACTCAGCTTGATAACAGTAGACACTTTCTATATTTGCACCACTTTTGTCACACTCTCCTTTACTAAATATGATAACCTTATTACAGGTGGTCTCGCATGGATGTTTACAAACGGTATTTTGTAACTAAAGCATTTTTTATCTCATCAAGTCAGCATGTTATCAAGCATGTTTATTGCTTAAGATTTCAGGCAAAGGACCATTTGAAGAGTTTTATAGAGATGAGTATAGAAACGGGATAACACAAATGATTCCATTAGCCATCTATTTCTGGTCCACACAAGTGACAGGCTTCACTAATGACCAATATTCAGATGTACACATATACATATATACATCTCAATCCTTCTCTCTACATAGAAGCATCATTTATAAGGCACCTAGCACAAAAAATATTGTCTATGTAAAGTAAGAAAAGATTCCAGGTACTACAGTAATACAAACAAATAGTAGCTCACACAAGCTAATGAGAGTAAATATGAATTCTTACAAACCCTTAGTGAATGAGAAAATCTAATATAACTTTCTCTGCTTAAAAATCTCTTTCAACTGTTGTTTACTATAACAATGGCACAAAATAGGCCATGTTAAGCTCCTTATTTTGACATAGTATGCATCACACGAACTATGTGCAATGTTTGGCAGAATGCAGAGGTTTTCCCCATCCTACATGTGTACCAAATGGAGAACCTTTTTTATATTATTTGGCATCACTATTTACAACTATAGTACTCCGGACTCCAAGGAAGTTTAAATGATTCATATATTATGATTACTTTTTCCTTTTTTGTTTTCTGCTTCACACCTTCCATTAGGAATTCTCCTAGTAAGAAACTGGTTTAGACTTAAATTATAAATTGTGCCCTGAAAGTTTTTTTTCACCTCAACGAGGCAATTGCCTCGCAGCACTGCAATGCTAACTCTTAAGTGCATTCTTTCTGCTTTGCAAGGCTGAGCCATCTTGGACATTCATTAACAACATAAAAACTATTCATTTAGTAGAGATTATGAATTTACTAAATCCAGAACGGACAATGCTGTAAAAGAGTACTTGCTAAAACATCCTCTAAGCAAAGATGATTGAAATTAAATAGTTTAAAACATTTTACCTGTTTTTTCCATGTTGCAACACTACTGACTCTCTAATTGCAAGCTAAACATTGAGCGAAGAAAAAAAAAGCTTTTCTCCCTTCTATTGTTATTCATTCCAGGACACTGACAATCAATTCATTCCAAGTAAAAGAACAAAGAATTGGTTGCAGTACGCAGGTACCAGTAACTAGATTGATGAAAGGCCAGATCTATTGCTTCAAAGGAAAGAAATATTGAAACCAAAGTGAACTGGAGTTATTTGTCCTATGGCTACAGAATGAAACCAGAAAATGCCATAAGCACGTGATGGTATTTGCCTATAGTACACTGGAATATGAGCATTGGCCTAAAAGAAGACTGAAGTCACGGGGCCAAAAATCAGGCTGCAAGTTTCTTGTAGCATAGCCTTGATGCACCAACAACATAAAATAGTATTTGTGAGCAGTTTGAATTTGATTTGTCATTGTAACAATGTAGGTTAACATTATAATTGTCTCCTCTGGTTATACAAATAGGCATGGAAATGCAGTTTGTATATAGTCTTTGAGAAAGAGAGCTTTATAATAGAGTTCCTTTAAGTGTAAAACAGAAAGAAAATGCTAAGAAAGTTTATTAATTAAATTGTAAAGTGTTATTATTTGTATAAAATAGCTTTTGTTGAAGCGCATAACGTGAAATCTAGGACTCGCAGTTTGATCTTGCTGTTGATATAACATGTCATTGTCATTGGTAATCCTCTGTCAACTGAAGAAATTATTTCCCTGTTCAACATTTACATTACTGCATACGATATGCAAAAAGTATTAAAATAGAACTACTCTATTAAAAGTGAGATGTGAATGATGACTAGTTCTGAATTCCCAGCAAGACTGAAAATTTTACTTTGGACCAAACACAAAACCAACATTTCAAGCAATCTTCCTCACCGATCTGAACGAACAGGATGAAAGTAATGGACAACACTTGGGAAAACAGTCCAGAAATTGAGAGAGATAATGTCAATGTCTAACAACTTCTAGTTGGAATGTCTCACTCTTTTAAAGGTTAGATTTGTTTATAATTTGATGGCTAACCTCTTGCAGGCTTGAAAACTGTGTCTCAGTGTTGAGGTTTCCTCTGATTTTACCAACAGAGTCATGCGAATAACTGAATAAATTGTGTTCATTATTTTTAAGTGTTTAATGGGTAGTCACACTCTTCTGTACTTAACCTTTTTGAAGACTTGCCTAATAAGTTTTTGCCTCAAAGATACTGAAGTTTATTTATAATTAAATAGCAAATA
>VZSZ01010372.1:130873-155529 GCA_013398815.1 Ibidorhyncha struthersii
CCCCCCCCCCGCCCAGCTCACTAAAACTTTACTAAGGTATTCTGCGATTAGACAGCTTTGCCTAAGTTAATGAAAATCTTTCTTTCCTGTTAAAACACCCCAAACATATATATGCTTACAGAGAGACAGACCTACACATGCTTATATATTACTGAAGTCTAACTAATGTAGGTAAGGCAGGCTGATATCAACTTGTGTTCCAGCATAAAACCAGTACGCACCTAAATTCTAAACTAAGAATTTAACAGCAAATTAACCTTGAATTAGTCCTCTTCACCAGTACAAATTTAACCTGGCACTGGATGATGCACAAGAAGGCAATTAAGCATTTCAGTTACACACGCAACTCTCCCTTACAGGAGGACACAAGTGGGTTGATGATCTTCTAATACTTCCAATGAACAACTACAGTGAGATATCAAGAGTCAAACGTTTGAGTTCTGTGCAGAAGAACAATGGGAAGTACTGTCTTTTTTTTTTCCCCCCAATAGCAAAATCAAAGAAGTAAAATTTTTTTATCCTGACTATAGCAACATCACAGTCAGTAGTTATCAGGAGCTAAAACCTGCAAGAATGAGTTTAGAATGGGGACCCACTTAAGTAGGAGGTTTGTAATTATTTTTCCTGAATGTTAAATATACTTACTGTTCAGAGGTAAATATAGCATCCGGGGAGATGAGCAATCTATGGACAATATAGCCTCTGATTTTGATATGATTTGGCTGATATGGCTGTGTAACTCATTGCTGGTAGGCCTCCCAGGACTGCCATTGCCTTTCCAAGGGGTTAGTAGAGCAGAGCACTGGTGCTGCAGTTTCCTCACCGCAGAAGTCCAGATTCCCTATAAACATTCTTGCAGCTGTTTGTAAGAGCTGTCACCCTTTTATTCAGTACATCCTCCTGGGAAGAACCCAAAGGATTTAAGTGAAACTCTATATAACAGAAAGCAGGCTATGTGCCCAAGAGTGAAGAATCATCCCAACGTATTATTGATTAACACCTAGCAGACACACTATAAATGAGGTATAATTTATCAGGACACAGTGACAGTCTTTGCTTTCTTAAAGCTCATCTTCTATTCACTCTTCTAACTTCCTTTTGGCTAAAGCAATTTCTTGAGTTCATCTTCAGCCAAGTGTCATCTGTTCTATCCCATAATCGTTACCCTTCTCACTAATTAGTAAGGTTTAGCTTCCTCCTGTTACACACTTAATTAACTTCTCCACCTTTGGAAAAGCAATTTCCCCTGGACGAATTACTATCATGACTGTTTCATACAATGAACTAGTTCTAAGTATAGTCTTCAAATGAAGCAATGCTGTTCAGAAAGACAGTGAAAGGTGCAGAGGACTTTCTGAAAGTGAACTGACCCTATAGGGATGGCAAAGATAACCACGCAGAGAAAAGCCTCAGTATGAAAAAAACTGATTCAACAGTGCAGGAGGTACAGACTGGCTAATTTAAGAAAGAGATGATAAATAGCTATTGTGTGTGGCACATGCTGTTCTCCAACATTCATACAGTCATTTCATAGTATTTTATTGTTTTTACCTGCGTAATAACAGGGAGTGTAACTGAGCTCAAAGCTCCATTTGTCACCCTGCTTCCTTTGAACAGATACATAGCAATAAAAACACTTCTGCTGAAAAGGTTGTACTTGATAAGCAAGACAGAAAGAATGAGATAGTGACACAGCAATAAATAGAAGTAAATCAGGTAGTCACAGCTTAAATGAATAGCAAATCACGGGTACAGAACAGAATGTAAGTCTCTGGATTTCCTCTCCAATCTCTTACCTCCCAAAAATGCTGCCTATTATTAATTTATTCCTATGACTTGTTCCTTATAAGCAGCAAAACAAAGGAAAATCAAGTGTGTGTTACTGATACAAATTTATGCAACTGCTTATGGGCTCACAATGCCTAGCCTAGATTCACTGTGATGTGCTGAAATTCCTACTTAGATGTATTTATTTTTTTTCCCCCAATTATGTGAGTTTTCTTTGTAGGACTATGCACAGTTTCTGCATCTCATCATTGGCACTGAAAGCAGGAAGTCACTGAAATCAGAGGATCTAAATAAAGATCATAACTGCCATGAATTTAATATTAGCTTGCCAGGAAGACATCAAACACCCCTCGTTGATAGTTGTGCTATAAAGGAAAACACTCCTTTTGGTAAAAGAAATCCCAGCAGTTTTTTAGATGTTGGGTTAATTCTGAAAACTTATGGACTATTTGGAAGAATGCATATAAACAAATCTTTGTCTTTGATTTCATCCCAGATATTACCATGGATTTGGTTTCTAACACACACAATAGCCTCTTGCCTGTGGCCTATTTAATACTAACAGTTTAGAGTAAGTGGAGAAATATGAATGGCATAATATCCAAATAACACTTATGTTCTCGACAGAGATTAGGAGCAAATAATGCATACAAGACCTCCTCAGACATTTATTTTTCATTGGTAGCACTTGTCATTCAGATAAGTTAGAAAATGATTGCTTCACAGAATTTAAATGTTCACTGTGAGTAGAGTTTCAAAATGTTAAGTGCCTGAAAAAGATTTTTTTATTAGCACTAATCCGTTCCTTACTTCCTTTTCTTACAATTTAACACTTCTGGCCTGCTATGTTGCTTCAATATCCATTGTTCTTGGGCCACTTGTGAAAAACAAGTTGGGCAATGAGTGATGCACATCGGTATGAGGTATAGATGCAGACGGGTCCTGCCTTCTGGCACTCGGTCTTTCACACTATGTAAGTCACATACATACTGTAATTACAAGAGAGGAAATTTATGAGAAGGAAAATCACGATTATTTCACTCTTCTCTTGGCCCTGCTACTTTCTTTTCTCAATGTTCTCCAAAAAACCACTCATTTAAGTGCCTTCTCCCTGCTTTCTGTCTGGGAAAATTGTTGTATCTGTGATTTTGTCTACTCTCCTAATCTCCTCAGAAGGCTCAAGAATCAAATAGGCTTTTCTTGGCTTCATATAATGGAAAAGTGCAATACAGCGTTTTCAGATGTTACTGTATTAGATTTTTAATAACCAAGGTCTGAAAATGTTTAAACATCAAAAGCAGAACCTCTCATATATCTTGATTGATTCATACAGGAACTAAGGCATCTATTTAAACACCAAGGAGACTACTAATGCCTGGGGAGACCAGACAAAACCCCTGAGGTTCATACATACCACAAATTCCCCTTTGGTTTAGGAAATTCCCAAACTAAAAATACATAAAAGCTGCAAAAGTATTGGGGATGTATTATATGATGCTCTTGTACTTATAATCTTCTTGGCCACTGTCAGAGGCAGGATACTGGGAAAGCAGGATGGAGCATTGGCCATTCTTCTGCTCTTACTGGAGCAACATATCAAGAGATACAGTGGATTCTCTATCCCCTGAATTCTTTGAAATAAAAGTTAGAAGTCTTTCCAGCAGAAGTAGTCTGGCTCAACAACAAATGGTGAATTTGATAGTTGCTGAATAGTAGACATTTAACAGTTTAGACTAAACAAGCACAGCATCTGTACTTAAACTGTGGAAAGAGGTGTACTTTGTGCCATTTACACTATGAACCTTGGAAACTGGGGGATATAACCCATGGTCATGGTGCCCACTCCTCTCTCCACCCCCTACCTGCAGAATGAGGTTTTCTTTGAGTGGAAATGACAGTATATAGGGTAACTCTGCACATCCAGAAAGGGAACTAAGCATTTAGATTATTCAATGCCTCTATTGCATTTGTCCATTTCCCCTTAAAAACTATTGCCTGATAAATGTTCCGTGACGTCTCATGACACAAAAAAACCTAAGAAAGACAAGTCAAGAAAGACACTACATTCAGATTTTCAGCTTCAGTGTAACTATGAATGCCACAATTTGAGATACTCACCAGAAAATGAGTTTGGAGGGTTTGGAAAAGAAATTGCTATGATGAACATCACAATAATAATTTCTCTATTCCTTCTCCTATGGTACAATACTCTCATAGCCTGTGGGAATCTAGCAGGGAATAAGAGATTGAGTTGGGGAGAGAGATTAAGAAGATAACAGGAATATTTTGCATGGTGATTAAATGTGAGGTACCGGTTAGCTTAGCTACAAATATATTCTAACAACTTTAAGACAATTAAAATGTACAGATTTCAATAAATAATAATTTTAAACTAAACCTTTTTTTTCCTCTACAGCCATTTCCTCCTATTCATACTTTAGTTCATCCTTAACATCACTAATTTTCTAAATCATAAGCGGGAAGCAATTACCTTGGTAAAACCCTAACCCTGGCATAGTTTTTCTTTGGCAATGCCAACCAGTATATTTGATCATTAACAATATATATATATTTAATAAAAATAGGAGGTAGAAGTTCTTCCGTTGAAGTAAATGTAAAAAATGAATAAACATAGGAGCCTCATTATTCTATTCTAGCTATCTTATATCTACCTATCAAGGAAAAGGAAAAAAAGCACCACTTATGAAGATCATATATTTCTTTAAAAAATTATCAGAATTCAAGTAACCTTTTTTTCCTTTCAATTAACAAGATACATTTAGGACACTAAAGCTAGGGCTCTGAAGTTTTAATTAATCACACTGAGTTTAACTAATGATCTTTTACAACTCACCTCAGTTCCCAGAGTGTCCCATAGCAAGCAGGAGGACTATAATAAGATCCATATGGATCTTAAGATCACCACTGAAGTTGTTTCAGAATATTATCAGAAACACAGATGGGATTTCTAGAAGATGCTACAATATCCTTTGGTTCTGCAAAGATCCTGTAGGGAATTTCCTAGCTGCGAAGTTTATTCACTAGAATGTCAACTAGAGTTGGCCAAATATTAAATGCATTAATTGGTGAATATCTCTTTCCCCCTTCCCTTCCCCACATAAAAACATAAATTGATGTACTCTAACTCATGGGGTCATGTTACCTGTTAGTGACAAATATCCATATAGCTATTGGTCATTAGAGAAGATTTTCATATATCCCAAAGGTTTCATGATCTTGTAGCAAGAACGTCATATTAGAATTGCCTGTGTTCTATTTCTCCTGTTTGTTATTCCAGTACTTGATAAATTTAATTTCTCTAATCATGAAATATAAGCAGTGTAGTAGATGTGATGGCAGCTGTATAGCACAAAAATAGATCCAATAGAAAGGAAAACTCATAGAGCTACCCACTGACAGAGAACTATTTATCTGGTAAATGTTTGGTAACACTCTGTATATATCACAGCAAGCCAAAGAGTTCATTTGTCAAGAAGCTGGAAAGTCCTCCATTTAACATAAAAGAAAACAGTTATTCAAGAAAAACTTGTGAATAGCTCCTTCCTTTCCATTTAACCGAAGAGACACACTATTGAAAATTTAGATCCTCTTCTTGTACGCTAATTGCATGACTATAATTATTTTAAAAATCATCTCACCTCACAGAAGATAATGAGAAAAGTGTACCCAACATGGGTGCAACATATAGGGACAGGGAAGAAAAAACAAAAATTCCCCAAACAGATACCTATATGAATTGATGGAAAAATAGAGCTGCCTCTTCAAATTTATTACATTTTGCTTTGAGGACTGTTATTTGTAGGTCCCCTCTTCTTTGCCGCATGACTGAACATTCAAGAATGAGACCTTTTAGACTCAAACATGACTTAGCCTGATAAATTTCTAACTCAATTTACAGCAACGTCATGCATATGCTAAAACCCATCTAACATAAATATTTAATGAAGAAATAAACCTGCCAGAAGAATAAATTTACAGCACATTTAGCGTACAGCATTTTAGAGGTGTCTGCCGAGTAGGTTTTGCTGTCGAGACAAGGTTTTAAACTGCCAATAGTTTAAAAGTAGTAATTTTTCATTGCGTTTCATTCGTAAGCTCTGCTCCTTTTAAGAGACTCCAGGCTGTCAAGGTTAATTGAACCCTCAGGGCCCTCAGAATGGCTGTACTCATTGGGGCTCTGCAGGCTCCGCGCTCAGCTCCCCAGTTCTTTTGCTCTAAATCTCGTCTCAAATGATCTTTTTCATAAATACAATTTCCACTTTAATCTCCACAATGATGATATGCTGATCTAATTCTCTGTTTTAGACCTGTATCTATCCACCCAGACTAAAATGTCTCTCTTCCTGGCGTTTCATGACCAGCTTAAAACACCGTATTCAAATAAGGAGCGGAGGAATAGACAGCTAGAATTTTCTTTTTGTCTAGACAGCATGACCTGCGCCCGTGGATGACACACTCACTAAAACTCCACGTCCAAACTTTTTGAACTATGCTTCTTTCTTCCATCAAACCTTTTTTAAGACCTGGTCCTTGCAACAGCCTCAGAGGTATTTCACAGAGCTATTAGCACATCTGACTCACTTCCACCAATGTCTGGGTACGCTCATGACCATTGTCTGTCTGCTTCTTTCTTCCCAGTACTTGTTTGGGGGTAGATCAACAAAATCACTGTATTCTTAGTTCAGTATTTAAGTATGCTGGTTTTCCAGTGGCTGGTCAGAGGGATTTTTCCCTATTTGGAAGCCTGTGTTCACACAACTTGTCAGTTTTACTAAAACCAAGTGCTTTTATTCAGAGATAGGAATAAGTATCAAGGAAAAAAGATCATAAGAAACAAGAGAGCTGTGTTTGTATTTAGTCTGATCTAATTTTATGCTTCACTACAAACAAAATTAGCTAAATTTCCCTGCTAAATTAGTCTAACACCTCTAAACCAGTTTTATTCTCCTAGCAAGTGCAGGTGCTTCACTGTGTTTAGAGGACTCTTTCCCTTAGGAAAACTGACTTTAAGAAAACTTTAGCTTTCTTCCTGAAACACAGCCTTTCCAAATTTAACTTTTCAAGTTTTCTGTTGGAGATGTAATGGTAGTGAAATGAAAAAAATCTATTTTGGCTTTCTTTTGTCATTCAGAAAGAAACAAATACCTCAGTACTGGACTATTTTGCAAAAAAAAAATAAAAATCCACTAGCTGATGAATTATGCCCAATGGCTTCCCTTTTTCAGGTCTAAGGTATTCACTGTCTGGTCTAAGACAAGATGAGCACTGATGTCCTTAAAAAGGACACATTTTCTACCAAAATAAAATTTTTAACAGATAAAATCGAATAAACTCAACTTGAGAAAGAGTCACAGCCAGAAAATTATAGCTTAAAAGTTAAACTGAAAAAGTGAAAAACAAAGAATGATACAGTCATTAGGGGTCTTTCTATTGACATAAGTGAGCTCAAGTGCCAGTCTAAAGTAGCGATCATTCTAAAACTTTAATGAGTCCCTTGCTATTATTCTCATAAAATTAAAATATTAAGAGCAACTTCTCAATTCAGAAATAGTCAAGACAAGCACTTTATAAAATTGTATTAAAAAATCATTAAAAGCACCCCAGAGGGGAAACATCCAGGTTCACTTTCCTTTCATTTTTATATTTATGTTTTTCAACAGTCTACGGAAGATTTGAATTTATGTGATATTTGAAACGCAGGTAATGGTATAATTGATCAACTGATAAAGTGATAAAGCCATAGATTTGCCTGTTTTATAACAAAGTTAAAGAAAACCTCAATACTACAAATCTATACAACTTATGCTACATGAATGATGCCAGGCTGTGCCCATCACATCTGTGTGTTCTGTATGGTGTAAGATGATGAAACCTGACACAGTACAACATACTGGATCAAAACCAGAAATGTCAATTAAACCCTTCCAGGTAAGTTAACACATAATCAAGTCGCATCTTTGTACCATTTTTTGTTACGAACGGGAGATGCACTACCACCAATTTGCTTTAATACTTTTAACCATGATCTTATTATTAAATCTGTGTCACCCTTGCACAAGTGATTGTGTCTTTTAATTGTTTAAGAATAATGTTCTGATGTCTCAGAATATCCATTGCGTTCAGTCCACTTTTCCCTCAGGCTGTCCTTGCCTCCTAAGAGATTAGATATGTTTTTAGAAACTCCATCCATACAAAGTGTCCCAGTTTCCGTATTTCCTCAGTTTGTTCAAATGCACATTCTTTTAATCTTTTTCTTACACTGAGAACCATTCCAACTAGTGCTGGCAGAAATGTATTTTGCTCTGCTTCAACTTTTCCTGATGAGAGTACTCCTTTCCTTTTCCCTGAGGAAGTAGTCACTGGAACTAAGTAGGATATTTATTTTAATACAGGATGCAGGAAGGTATCAGCATTTCTGTTTATAAAGCAGTATCTTCCACTCTGCTCTGTGTCAGGATGGGAATGCTAAACTGCATCTCAATTACTAAACCTCAGTATGGAAGATTCATGCAGCCTTCTGCACCTAGAAAGGCTACAATAATTAACTTCTCAATAAAGCTGTAATTAATTATTGACAATTTAATGTCCCTACTTTTAACCTTAAATAACAGGCAGGAATTACTGGCTGTCATTTCTTCTTTAGCACTGGCAGGTGCAGCACATGTGTTTTCAATCAGGTCACCCCATCTACATCAGCCACTTACACTATCCATTCATACTGTAGCTGCATCTTTCCCTGCAGAATACTGATGGATTCTTCATTTGAATAATTTATGTTTGAGTTTTAGAATAGACACTTATCATTTAGTAAAATGAGCTACTGAACAGGCCTTAGAAGTGGATCATCTCTAGCATTTTCCACAAAAACCTGTTTCTCTGCTACTTAGAAATAACAGAACTGTGCTATCTGATATTAAATAGTGGCCACTAAATTGAATGCTCATCTGCGCCCTCTTCTAAGCTTTTCCTCTACAGCCACTTTGTGTTTTGAGCATGTCTGTTAATTTATAAGGTGTCTGCTGTTGTAGATAGCTGTTAAATAGTTAATAGGGATCTGCTGCACTGTCCAGCAGCATAACTGAATTCCGCCTAATAAAACCCTCCTGCAGTAAGTAATGATTCTCTCTTCTTTCACACCTCTCTCACACTGAATTCACAGCAGTATAGTTATATATTTCACAGTGTACAGAAGAAAAAGACTGTATAGCTTCTCCATGTAAACTGCTTTCATATCACGAGGCTTTACAAACTCTCCAAACTGAACAACAGTTCTACCTGAGTATATATTTGTAAATATATTTAACTTTTTGAAATAATAATTTTAAAAAATAATTACATTATAAAATCCAAGGCACTGTATTGGGTAAGTTAGAAAAATCTTGCCTAAGCACAGGATCTCTTACTACAGGTATGCAGCCTAATGCCCAAGGAAAGCATTAATTGGTCCAGTTTAAGTGGTATCTGGAAGTTTCCTCAAAGACAAATATATTCATTGTAAGAAGTTGTTATAGGAATTGCAAGTCATAGGCCAGGGTCAATGTGAAAAGGTTTCTCTTATTGCTACAACGGCCTTAGGAATTACTGAGAAAAAACTTAATTACAAGAACACTAATTTTGCTGTACTTCAGAGAAGAACCCAGGAGATCCAAAAGCCACAGAAGTACAAAGTCAGCTCAAAGCAATCTCACCTTACTTCTCAGCTGTGCATGTCCATTTCTGCCACTGCAAAGCATAACAGTCTGCACTTCCTGATACCAAAGCCACTAAGAACTATTTTCAAAAGTCGTTCGAGAGAAGAAACACAGATTTATAATGGGGGTGTAATAAGAGTTATCATCAGTTAAAACCTACTATTTCATAAACTAATTTTCATTTTATTGTTAAAACTGTAACATAAAATTTGAACTAACTTCAAAAGAATGTAATTATCACTTTAAGTAAAACAGGTAAAAGTACAGACAATGTCTGAGTATTTAAGAATTTTCCTTGCCCCTTACATTTGAGAAAGCTTCCAAGCAGCCAAAAATTGTATTTGACTGAAAAGGCTTTGCACAGTTTATCATTCATTAAAGAAGAATTAATAGAAACTACAAGTTTCACCTTCTCTCTATATATAATGACCAAATTATTTTATTTGAGGAGTACTCACTCAGTGGATATTATGTGTCTACATCCAGGAGTCAAATTTTTAAGTTACACTTTCGATGTGTATCAGTAGATGGCATGCACCCAAATTGTTGGTGAAGTTCTGGTTAGAATTTTATGCAGAAAGATACGTGCAAAGACTATTCTGAAGCTAAGGACTACTGGGAAAGTTAAGACATGGCTTTGAAATCTTCTAATTATTAGCCTATTCAATTTCACATTTTGGATAAATGGTTTCAAAACAGACATGAAAACAATGATGTCCAAAACAAGGAAAAGCTCTTATTATTTAAATGAAGCTGGGAAAAAAAATAAGTGTATAGGATGCCTCAAAGAGCTGCAATTTGCTTATAATTTCCAAGCCAGCTTTCTTGTCCTGATTGCGTATGTGTGTTAGAAGTATTTTAAGTGGTTGAAATACAGAATGATTCAAGACTTCACAAACTAACATTGTTTTATCTTTATTTTGGGAAATACATTTGATCAGTTGAAAACCTTGGTTAGGTATAAAGGCTTATACTGACTGGTTTGGGTTTCTTTTATATTCTGGTTTTCAAATGGAAAGAGAAGCAGGCAAGTGAAGACTTGAATGTAGTCAGATCTGGGTCTGGAACAGATAAAAGCATTTGGGGCTGAGTATAACCCAGCTATTATTCAGAATCCCTTGAGTAGCCCTAATGTTTTTGCTTACCAAACAAGCCTTTTAAATATAAGATATATTTCACGATGAATCTCTAGCAACAGACAGAGCTCTTTTGAAATGAGTGTTCAATTGCTTGTTTCCAGCTATTTTTCCTAGAAATGTTTATAGCCGACTTAAACGGTTGCCTATGTCAGCTGGTACAGAGAGGCAGGCTGACTCTCATGTTCAAAAAGGATATACGTGACATACGGCACCCCAGTCTTTTAGCATTCGTCTGTCCACATCAGCCTTATCAAACAACAGTGAGCCCTAAGGTTTTCCACCAGGCTTAAACTTTGCTGTTCGGCATGGAGTTTTTACATTAACCTTCATACAATGTGCATCAGTGCATGAATGTTTCCCATGCGGTGAGCTGACTGCTACACATGCCAAAAATCTCTTTCCATACAATCCAACACCAGCAGCAGAACTGCAGGACAGAATTTTTATTTTTCTCATCCACAGCTTGAACCAGCTGCAGTGCAAGTGAGTTACCACCATAGAGTGGTAACACAAAAAAAAAAAAAATCTAGTTTGAGAGTTATTTGTGAATCCAGCACATTGCACGTTTTGGTCACAGGGAGATCACAGGTAGAAAGAACCTTCCATCTTGAATGCTTACATGTGACTGCTGTACAGCATGCCTCTGCTGAAGCAATGTGACGGTATAAATCTTTTGAGAAGCTGTTATAGATTCCTCAGAGGGCATGTTGCTGAGATTTCTTTATTGAAGTCACAAGTTTCCTTTTGTGTGCACATATTGCCTAACACTTCCTGAAGTTTGTCACCTTCAGGCTTTCGGTGAACTCTTATTAAAATGAATTTGGCATCTTGTGCCTTTGATTTAATTCTTTTTTTTTTTTTTTCTCATGAACATCTAGAATTAAACAGTATGACACGCAAAATAAAAAATAATGAAGAAAGAACAGTTTCCTCTTTACAATCTACCCGGTCTCCCCTCAAAAATCTAAAGTGTTACATCAGAGCAGCTTTTCAGTGTTTTCAGAACACCCCACACCCTCTGAAATTTAAAAAGTTAGAGACTGTTTCTAGGATAAATGTATTTTGTTCTGGTTTTTTAAGTAAACTTAACGCGTGTGTAGCAAACAGACAATATTCCTAAGGATACAAACCTTAAATCTCTGAAATACAGCTTAATTAGAGCATTTTAGAGCTGCTAGTAAAATCTTCCAAAAGGGAATTAAAAAAAATAAAATGTGCTTTAAGTGCTCACCTCTCATTACACCTTTACTTGCAAAGAACAAAGCCTTATTAAACACCTGAAGAAATTCATAGACTGTGAACTTCTCAGGTAAAGTTACACAGTACCTTGGATTAGAATTCCCCGGTGAGATACTCAGATACAAACAGTTGGTTCATTGATTCTGTCCACATTCCGATCAGCATAAAACCACTGTGGACACCTAGCCTAGCTATGTTCATGAACACATATACACACCCACTTCCCTGTGATGGCATCGTGGCTGAAACTTAAGCACATCCCTTTCTAGACAGGTGTCAGGGTGACCGCCCCTGTGGTATCACTTCAACCTTCCTAAAGACCCACACTTACACTACCTCTTCCTCCTAGCAGAAAGTCAGACTTTTCTCATTCCCAGAAAACTCTTGTCCACTCTTTTCAGAAGTGAAACACCTACATCAGTCTCTTATCTCTTGCTGGTTTCTTCTTTTTCAGTAATTCTTGCTCATTTTTAAATGAAGATTCTTTTCATTTATACAGAAGTCGAAGAGCAGGTCCTTCCAGTCTTTTACACTTTCTTACATGACACGCAGTAGCTTCCTATATTTCCTCACACTACGCAGGGGTCTAGGCTAGTTTCTGTTAGAAATAATGTTGTCCCTTCAAAGAGAACCTATAAAATTTCCCCATTACTGCATTTCTAAGATGAGCATACGTATACAAGGCCATGAATTTATATATTACATTTACTATACATATATACGCAAGCAGACCATACCAAGTTCCAGCTTTTTCACATATATTTTCAGTTGCAGATTTGAAATGAACTTTAAATATATACATGAATGCAACAAAATGTAATATTTCCCTTTGGATACCATTCTTCAGAACAGAAGAGAATTGGCTCTATGTAATATTAATCCAAACATTTTAAAGCTACATAAAAGTATTAAATGAATGAAGTAGATTCATCCCTACAGTGGGAAGTTACGTGATGTTGGATAGTGCAGTACGAGACTCACATAGAATTAAAGTAGATCGAGGACTACTACTCTATAGTTATGGCGTGGGCAGTGTTTGACAAACCAGGCAAAATGAATTCTAGCACAATTCAAACTTGTGTCTTATTTTTGCTTCATTTCCTTCCACAAGACTTTTTTACCCTCTCTTGCAAAATTACTTTTGGTATTGGTGCTTGTTTTGGGAGGAGCTGACATTTTCCTGCCCACCTGCTATACCCCTCCTCACTTGCAGTTTCATAATGACAATCACAAAGAGGGAATGAACTATCCAATGGACAGCTATGGAAAGCCTAGTTCAGTTTCTGCTCCATCAAGAAGGGTGTCTAACCAACAAAATACTGTCCTCACAGGTAACCTCCAAAGATGAAGATGAAATGTTTTGAGTGATTCCAGTTGGCGCCCGGTAACAAGTGGTGTTCCTCAGGGCTCGGTGCTGGGGTCAGTTCTCTTTAACGTCTTTATCAACAACCTGGACGAGGGGATTGAGTGTACCTTCAGTAAGTTTGCAGATGACACTAAGATAGGCGGGCGAGTTGATCTGCTTGAGGGTAAATTTTTTCACTGAAAGGGTTATCCAGCATTGGAATAGGCTGCCCAGGGAGGTGGTAGATTCGCCATCCCTGGAGGTGTTTATAAAAAGGGTAGACGTGGTACTTGGGGATATGGTTTAGAAGTGGTTTTGTCAGGTTAGGTTAATGGTTGGACTCGATCATCTAAAAGGTCCCTTCCAACCTTAACAATTCTATGATTCTATATATTATACATTGCATAATCCAGACTATATTGGTCATGGCCATAAAGGAAGCCTGTTCTGTTCTGACCATTGTGGAACCAGTACAGTAGTGTAGGTTTTCTATGTTTTTTAGTCTACCAAATTAGATTATTTGCTGATATTTTAGGGATGAAACAGAAGGGTCAGAAGGAATTTAATGCATAATGCATCTATAAACAGCCTCAACTGTAATGAACTGTTACTCAACAACGTTAAATCTGTAAAAGAAAATCCTATGTAATTTAATCCCCTTCTGTGAAACATTTACTTTTACAAAAAAGCAGTTACTTTCAAGTAAAACAGCCTGTCTGCACACACTCAACAGTGGCAATATCATGAAGTCAAGCAGAAATTTTATTATCAGGCAATGAACTCATGGGCAGCTTAGTGCAGTTAACGCATGATGAAAATCAGGCAATCATGGAGATCCAGTATAGGGAAAGGATGATACATATGGGGATCACAGGGTGTTAGACAGAGGTGCTGCACCCGTCTACGTGCCTTATGAAGAGTTTTTGCATTTCTCACATTAAATGAAAGGGGGAAGGTAGGGATCAAGCACAGAATGGTGACCAGACATGCATTTTATCCCATCTGATCTCTTCAGGGCTTCCTAACCTACTGCAGAGGGATTACAGATAGCTATTTGGCGTATCAAACGTTAGACAACACTCACTAATCCTCACTTATAAGGGTTCATTGGCACTTTTCACAGTCCCTTTGGAAGCCCTTAAAATCCAGCCCAGTCACTTAGCTATGTGCTACTGGAAAGGATTTTGGTTGTGTGCCACACATGGCTGTATACCCTTCTCTGTTTTGTTTTGTTTTGTTTTTTTTTAAAAAAAGTACATTTCTCAAGTGGGAGCACAGGAGCAAAATTCATATCCAAGCTCTTATGAAGAGAGGCGCACTGATCTAGTCACACAAAATCGTTCGTGGCTAATCTGAAAATCTAACAGGCTAATTAGACTTACACTGTACTGGTTTTCTTCCGAGAAAATTTACCCTTAGGCAAATCGTTCACCTTAGTCTCTTTTATTGTAAGAATCAGCTGGCAAGAGTGGACACCTAGATGTAGCTGTGAATGTTTAGTAACAGGAAAAAAAAAGCATTTTTGGATAGATTGGGATTATTTTTAATTAGAGCCATATATAACAGATCACTGGGGATATAAACACTGACAATTCATCCTGTTTCTGGCTGGGACAGTTCTGCTTGATCAATGACCAGAATGGTAGGCCCAGACCCATCAGGAGAATTAGGATGGCAAATTCTCTTAATCTTCATTTTGGCACACGCTGCCAGCTAAATATTTACAGTTTTGGAGGACTCCAGGGAACAGCAATGTAATCTTGCTACTCTGTCTCTCTCCAAACTATTTGTACATCCACAAAACACCCCTTAATTATCACACAACTGCCAGTCTGTTAATAACCCCAGCAGAGGTCGATGTTTTAATAGCAGTAGTACATTAAACAAAGGTAAAAAATATATTAATACTAAATGCAATTAAATTAAGACAGTTTTGAACTTGTTCTTAGAGCAGGCTATTTACACAGAAGACAGTAATGAAAAGTTAAAGGCCAAAACAAAAAACTACAGAAGAGACTTGCTATTTTCATTAATAAGTAAAATAATACTCCGAGAATTCCTTTCTTAAGCTTTATTGCCCTCAATACTTTAAACAGGCTTCCCATCTGACACACAAAAGCTCCAACAGCGCTAAATGCTCAGAAAACATGTATGCATTTTGTGCAAACCTACAGAATGACATATTTACATTCATGTTAGAGGATGCACACAAAGAAAACTCAATTCCAACAACCTCATATGCAAAGTCTAAAGGCCAATCTCTCCTTGATGCCAAGAAACATGATTCCATGAGATGACACATTAAAGCAAGGGAGAATCAACTTTTAATTTCAGTAGTGCAGATGAATCAGACTATTTTAGAAAGTCATTATTATAGGTAAAACATCTGCATATACATCCTTTAAACTCCTGTCTCCATTATTTTAATGAGTCAGAAAGATTAGCATTTCATACAAGGAACTGTTGTTCAAAATTAGGCTCATTCATGGCTGTCAAAATACTATTCTATGTTCATGCTATGTCACACACGTACTGCAGAGTTCAATTTTAACTTGGACTACCCACACAATTTAAAAACTCTTGGTATTTTTTTCTGGACTTCGCTGATCTAGGTAATGAGGAGAAAAACATAAAAAAAAGGTATAAAGGAAACAGATATCAGGAGATGTATTCATGACCATTATGAATAGAGGTGCACGTCAATTTGTTCCTGTGACTGAGCTATGAGTGAAATCCAATTTGCCCAGGTTTCATTGTGTAAACCAGGTGAAAAGAAAATAAATTTGTTCTACAATAAATCAATTTTTCCATACAGGAGGAAAATCAAATTCAGAGTCAAAAATCAAGATTTAAAAAGCCTATACAGAACTAATGAAAGCTAGGCAGACACAAAATCAAAATAAAGCCCTGACTTATTTCCTTTTCACAGCTGTAAAGACATCTTTTAAAGCTTGTCCCCTTCTGCAGCTGACAAAAAAGAAAGGAGCTATCCTTTGCATGCTACCAGTAGCTTGTTCTTTCTTAGGTGTTTGTTGTGCCTTGAAACCTAATGAATTAAGTTTATAAAGGTTAATTAGCTTTCTCCTGTAATTCTACTCAAATACAAAAGTATTGGTTCTCAAACGAATAGGGAGATATCCCTTGAATTACTATTGTAAATGCAAGTCAGTGGAATACTCCAAATGCCTCTGTTCTTTTTCTTCGGCACGCAGACAGGCTAGAACATTGTTACCACCTATTGCAGAGCTGCTCCAATGCCAGGGTTATGTCCAGACACAACCGATGCAAGACAGAAAATCTGATTTACAGAATGGACTAATCAGCTAGGGTCTG
The DNA here is from genome assembly GCA_013398815.1 of Ibidorhyncha struthersii. Classification (NCBI taxonomy): domain Eukaryota; kingdom Metazoa; phylum Chordata; class Aves; order Charadriiformes; family Charadriidae; genus Ibidorhyncha; species Ibidorhyncha struthersii. The sequence goes on from VZSZ01010372.1 coordinate 147,430, forward strand.
TGCTGCTTGGAAAAGCTACAAAATCTTCACATGCTACATTTTGTACAAGGTCAGAGAAATGTAAATCCCCTAGATCAATACATTCGATATACATCATTAAAAATAAATTAATAACAACAAAATTATTCCGTATTTAAACTGAGTGACTATGAGTGGAAACACAGTTCTTGCAACCTAATATAGACTGGTCACAGGGTAGTATAAGAAGAATCAGAAGAATGGTAGAATAAACTTTTTTGAAGGAAAGCTGCTACACAATAATATTACCAAGATTATAGTTGGAAGTAATAACATTACTTGATAGCATTAATCACTCCAGAAATGTTGAATTATCACAGTAATCTCTATTTCGGAGGATGATGTTTTCTGTCTTAATAGAACAGCATGGGAAATCCAAATTTTTGGTTTTGTTGTTACTTTCATGAAGTAATTTTCTTTTTTAATGCTGTAAATTTTACTTTTCCATGACCCGTGTATTTTCTAGAGATGTCAGTGACATACAGAACTGTAGAAAGACTAGAGCAAAAATTGCTTGATGTAGTGGACAAATTGCATGATAGATTTTTTTGCCTCTCTAAATATAAACACAATCAGGCCAAGCACTTCTGAAAAAAGAATTCTTTAAAATGTTAATTTTGTTTACCAGCAAAGACACCTTTCTTTGAAAGAGAAGATGTATCTTAAATAGGTTTTCTTTATCTCACATACCATAGAAGGTTTCTATTCAATAGATATAGTGCAGATAATATTTTAGTGCAGTTATACTTGCTGCATATACCCTCCCCTTAGACACTGGGGTAAGCTTTATTCTCCCCAAGACATACGTGTATTACTCCAGCTGATATGAATAGGACATGGTTTTTAATCAAGGAAAGACCTTGCAGAAATGAGGTTCAAGAGATCAGAAATATGAACACCAGGCTAAAGAAAAATGGCAAATACACTTGGCAAATGTGAGACATAGAAATCATCTGCAAGATGGACAGCAGAACGAGACATTTTTCCATTAATATGTTTTCTTGAAGGGAAAGTTGAAAAAAAGGAAATAACAGTCCAGTTTCTTTCCTAGTTTAGTTCTACGAACTAAGTATGCTGTGTCTGTTTGCAGAAATCGAGAATATTCATCTGAAGCTACAGTTACTGTGTTGGTTGCCCTTTGTAAGGAAATGCTGATGGAAAAGCAGTTGCCTCTCCTGCTTTTTAGTATTGCTTAATGTTCTAGTCATATATACAACCCCACACACCCTAAAAGCAAAAGGTAGTTTCAAACAAGTCAGGGTAAATAATACATCATATAGTATCATCATAGTTCTATCATATATCAGAAGAGTTTTTACATGGTAACATATAAGGTGCAAGTAAGCATAACCAGTTACTTGGCATAACATGCAAATAAACTGTTCAATTGCTGTAGAAATATCTTAGGCAAGACTGTAAAAGTAATGCAATGATTCAGAAAGCACATTACTGTTCAAACAAAAATATTAGGCATCTGTGTTTGTTAAATACGATTTCCTAATTTGTCAGAAACAGTCTCTTTCTCAGAGGCTTATGTTATAAAAATTTCCATGTTGTTTTTGGTCTCTGATATGAAGTCACCCTCTTGATTTGCACAGTGCTGCAATTTTTCTGTTACACTCTTAAATTTTCATAGTAAGATCTAAAATGATACACAAAATAGTTTTCAACCAGCTTATGAGTCAGTGAAAAATAAATGATCTTACAAGTATAGCCTGTGTTCCAGACTTCCAATATTGTATACCATCACAATTTAAAGAAAAATTAATATAAGATTTATTGTGATATGCTTCATTAATAGAATAATTTAATTAGATATTGCATGAATATCCTGCCGATTCTATCTTTTCGTATCCTGCTACATTTGAATAGATGCAATCAAAACATAACATTATTAAATTTTCATTAAGGAAAATAAATAAATAAATCAAGAGGTAATTTGGGGCTTACCTAAGAGTTTTGCTCTACTGTCTTTCTCTTTCAGTGCCATAATCCATAACAAAACAAAACAAAAAAAAAAAAACAAACCAACAACAAAAAAAACAAGTAACAAATGCTAATTTTAGTGCATTATGTTACATATCCTCATGGCTTACAGAAATATGACAAGAAGCTGTGTTCCATACTGCTGTCAGAGCTTCAGCATATAAAAACTGTAGTCACATCATTATTTTTATTTACTGGGAAAATAAGTTTTACAGTTTACATTTATGAAATGACATTCCATCCACTGCAATCACTGATTTGCATGGTATCACTGCTAACATGGAATTTAGCTTTCATGGGAATGACTGTAAATGAAAGTCTGGGGCTCTAAGGTTTACTTCTAAAAAAGCACAGGGAAAAAAACCCCAAAAACAAACAAAAATCTCAGGACACCAAACAAGTATGGATTGCAAAAGAAGTTAATGCTGAAAATAGAGCCTATCATGATAGCAAAGTTAGTAATAGCCATGTTGTTTAGTAGAGAAGGACATTTAAATCATTCACTTGAGGTTCCAGTATTTGATATTGTTTCCAACCCGAAACGCTCAAGGTCACTAAATCTGTAAAAGGACTTTTATGGCAATGGGGTTTATTTTCTTAAAAGAGAAGAATCACTGTTTAGTTGACAGCCTGCCTTATGCACAGATGGCAATGCATACTTGTGTAAGTACCTTCCATCAGTATGGGCAAAGTACAGTCAAAAACCAAAACGTATCTATTGTGATCTGAGATTCACTTCTGCCCTGGCTGTGAATGTTTTTTGTTGTCAGGCCATGGGAATGAGAGCAACTGACATCATCTACCTGGACTTCTGCAAAGCTTTTGGCACTGTCCCACAGGACATCCTGGTCTATAAACTGGAGAGACACAGATTTGGTGGATGGACCATTCAGTGGCTAAGGAACTGGCTAGACGGTCACACTCAAAGAGTTGCAGTCAACAGTTTGATGTCCGAGTGTCAAGTAGTGACAAGGAGCATTCCTCAGGGGTTGGTACTGGGACCGGTACTATTTAACAACTTTGTTGGTGATGTGGATGTTGGGACTGAGCACACCCTCACCAAGTTTGCTGACAACACCAAGCTGTGTGGAGCGGTTGACAAGAAAGGGATGCCGTCTTGGACAGGTTGGAGAGATGGGCCCATGCCAACCTCATGGAGTTCAACCAGGCCAAATGCAAGGTCCTGCATGTGGGTCAAGGCAATGGCAAGCACAAATACAGGCTGGTCACAGAATGGATTGAGAGCAGCCCTGAGGAGAAGGACTTGTGGGTGTTTCTTGAATGAGAAGCTCAACACGAGCAGACAACGTGCACTTGTAGCCCAGAAAGCCATCCATATCAGGGGCTGCACCAAAAGAAGTGTGGCCAGCAGGTCGAGGGAGGTGATTCTGCCCCTCTACTCTGCTCTGGTGAGACCCCACCTGGAGTACTGCATCCAGTTTTGGAGTTCTCAGCACAAGAAGGACGTGGACCTGTTGGAGTGGAAGAAGAGGGCCACGAAGATGATCAGAGGTCTTCAGCACCTCTCCTATGAGGACAGGCTGAGAGAGTTAGGGTTGTTCAGCCTGGAGAAGAGAAGACTCCAGGGGGACCTTATGGCAGCCTTCCAGTATCTGAAGGACACCTACAAGAAAGCTGGAGAGGGACTTTTTACAAGGGCATGTAGTGATAGAACAAGGGGAAATAGCTTCAAACTGGAAGAGGGGAGATTTAGATCAGATATTAGGAAAAAAAATTTCACTGTGAGGGTGGTGAGGCACTGGAACAGGTTGCCCAGGGAAGCTGTGGCTGCCCCATCCCTGGAAGTGTTCAAGGCCAGGTTGGATGGGGCTTTGAGCAACCTGGTCTAGTGGAATGTGTCCCTGCCCATGGCAGGGGGGTTGGAACAAGATGATCTTTAAGGTCCCTTCCAACCCAAACCATTCTACGAATATAGCCATATCAGTATTTTAGTTATGTTAAACAATATAAGCATCCTTCTGCCAGACCCTGAATTAAAGGCTCATATACGAAGGCAATATTAAGCTTATTCTCATCTTTACAGATTCTCTCACAAATATTCTCTTTCGTTTTCTTTCATAGTTTTATTTGGCAATCAAAAACTGCCATGTATAAGTTTATATTTGGTTTTCATCACAGAAATGTATGTAAATAGGCTGCCCAGGGAGGTGGTAGATTCAGCATCCCTGGAGGTGTTTAAAAATAGGGTGGACGTGGTACTTGGGGATTTGGTTTAGAAGTGGTTTTATCAGGTTAGGTTAATGGTTGGACTCGATGATCTTAAAGGTCCCTTCCAACCTTAACAATTCTATAAAAATACAGCCTGTGAAATTAGCTCATATGCAGATTTCAGCTCCTTTCCATCTTTTCTGGCCATTTAATAGCTTGTAAGAATGCTGATTGCGATTTGCATGTTACTTCAGTGTGACGATAGATTTGTTTTTCTAATTCTCTATTGACAGTATATTGACAAGACACACTGCTACAGTACTCATGATCATATAGTATACTATAATATAATGAGTAATTGGATTCACTGTACTTGGAACCAATAGTAATTTAGACATGGATTGGAGTTTTAATTGCTTTCTTTGAGTAATTTTCATCATATTGACAATTTGAGCTCTCTTAGTCTACTCATGTTGTTCTGTAATATAATTTTATTCTTTATTGACATAAATACCCTATAATAAATTTAGCTTGCCATTAGGTATATTTAAGCTTTGTTCAAATTTAATTATTTTAAAAATATGCAAAACTTTGAATCAGTAACTAAACGCAGCAGGCAAAATACCTTAGTATGGTGACATTTTGCGTACTTTTTGCATTTTTTAAAGCCATAAGCTATATTCATTGTCGTATGAACTATGGCAGCATGGATTTCCATGATGGATAAACATGGAAAATACTACCCTACTTGATTAAAGCTCATTCTAAGGCCTGAAGTCTTTCAGTACAGGATACAGATTAGAGTTTCCTGCCTCACCATGAAAACATGAATACAGAAGGTATGAGATTGGCACTGCAAGTCCTCACACTTCCTTGGTCACCTGTTATTGCCGTGGATGGAGACAGGATATTGGGGACAAGAAAAATCTTTGGTTTTTCCCAGTACAGTTCTGTTACTGTGCTCAGGGAAAGTGTTTTTTAATGAATAGCAAATACATTCATTATTTATAGAAGGAATTGGGGGGGAGTGGAGAAAATGAATTCTGGGGACATCCTGAAATTATCACAGAGATTGTCTCCTTCAGGATGACTCAGGAGCTGGCTTTTGTCTCTATGAAATTCTCAGTCCCTGCTGACTGCAGAAAGAGGCAGATTTCCTAAGTGTAGTCTTTGTGAACACTATTTTGTTTCACTCTCTGGAGGATGTGGGTCAAGATTTTTATTACTGATGCTTGAGGTATCAAAGGTGGCTCTAAGGCCACAAATTGCATCTGCTGGTAATCTAGACTTTACTTGGGGCAGATTTTACAAGCAAACTCAGTGGGAAGTGAAGGGAGAAAAAAAATATGGGGAGACAGACAGAAGGAAACATGTTAGTCAGAAATGTCATAATTCCCTTATGTGTAGATTAGAAAGGAGAAAAACAAACAAACAAACAAAAAAAAACCCCTCTGCAGTTGAAGTATTTGCTTACCTCTAATAACAACAAGGCAGATAATCTGAAAAGCAGAACCTGTTTACAAACCTCCTCAAAACTAGGGGGCTTTCAGACCCAAGTTTTGTTTGGAATATAGCTCTATGTATGATGAATCAATAATTCAACTTCCTAAACAAAGAATCCATAACATTCATGGGTGCTCAACAACAACAACAAAAAAAAACAAAACGACAAAAATCAATCAAACAAACAATGGTGGCCAACCCAAACAACTCATCCTGGAAATGCAAAGCATCAAGAAAAAGAAAGTACAAGACTGCCCTCTGGACTCAGAGGGCATGGGAGGGAGGTAGTCAGGGGCTGGAGAGGTGCTATCAGACAGAGAAGAAACAGCCGGGGTTTCTTAGTTTTGTTTTTATTTTAAAGGATCTAAGCACCACGGTAAAGCTGGAAGGACTTCTAAAAGATTATCCGGCTTGACTAGGCAGCATCATTGACATCCAAAGCATTCTGCCAAGTGCTCATATAGACTTTGGCTGACAAAGCCAGAAAATACACCAGTGAACAAAGCAGGGCTATTCTGTCCCTCTGTTCTTAGCTCTAGGCCATTTTGACAGGTCTTTGGGATATCCCACCGTTCTCTTTTAAGTCTCATCATCCACTTTTATGCTTTTCACCATTCAGATTATGCCAGTTTGCAACACAGAGGAATCTGGTTTCTACTATTCAATTCTTTTGGCTTTTATATCAACTCCAGATTCCAAAGATCACCATTAGTACGTCTTCCTGGTGTTGCAACCAACGCGACCTGTAGCAAAGCATCTCCATGGCTTTCTATTTCCTATGAAGGCTGCTACGTTAATGCATTTTAATACATTCTTTAAACATACTCCTAGAAGGCACAAAGAGACATATCTGGTAGGAATCTCAGCACTTCATTCCATGGATGCAGTAAGCATCAGATTTGCACACAATTGCTATCAGAGGAAAAGTAACACATTCCTTTACATCTTATTTTTTACAAACAGACTGCCTGAGAAAAATCTATGGTTAACCAAATCCATTTCTGAAGTTGTTCTACTTTATTTTCCAAGATGTTCTTCAAGAGGTCATTCTACGCTTTCTATGGGTGGTTGCAGTACATAGAATGAAATGCCAGGAACTCCTAACTTTTATCATTCAGCACCTGAATATAACGAGATTGGAAAACAAGACTGAAATGTTAAGACAAATATGTTGTGGCAGTTTAATTAATAAAGTATTTTTTTCTCTATGTGTGTGAGAAAGAAATTGAGGGAGCGAGCAGACAGGCAGAATTAGACAATACTTTGCAAATAATGTAGGTTCAAGTACCATTAAATTTTCTAAAGTATATTTTCTCAGAAAAATGAAGAGTAGGCTAATGGGAGTCATTATTCTAGCCTCAAATATTCATAAAACAGCCTAACTGCTACTTTAATAAGTGTTTTATAAAGATATAAACATTTAAATAAATTATATAAATGTATTTTTATATATTTATTAAAGTTTCACCTTATTCTAGTCCTCTATGCTTTATAAACATAGAAAAACTCCCTACTTAGCGAACTAATTTACAAGACTTTATCTTTAATTACATTTACAGAGCACATGGGATATTTTAAAATACCCAGATTTTTTTTTTTTTTTATTTATTTAAAAAAAGACATCTCTGGCTAGTGGCTAGGGTTATTAAATGAATAACGGTGATCATTACAATTTATACAGAATAAAGTACAGCTCTTTCAGCTCCATTTATATTCTTAAAAAAACAAAGTAATGGGAACTTTAAAATCTAAACAGATCTCTTGATTTTTATGGGTCCATTTTTTAGTGTATTTCTATTTAAGGGAAAAACAACATTTTTCTTTGGAATAAAACTGTTTGTGTTTTGATTTCCTGAGACAAAGTGGAAACCTCTAAGGAGATAAGGAATACCTCTTACCTAATTAGGTACCTGTCAAAGGACAGTTGTTTAAACTATGGTATATAAATACCATTTATATAACCACATTAGAATAGCTACTGCAGTGTAACTTGGGCACCAAATTCCAGTTGTAATACAACTGCCTAACATGCCAGAAACTTGATTTGAAAGTAGACTTCCATTACTGCATGGAGTATCTTTCATCATTTCCTATCAATTACCACATTAGTCATACTGACCAAGATGACATGAGAATAAAAGCCTTTAAGACGGAAGCTAAAAATATACAAGAAAATTGTCATTTTACTTACCCACTTTTTCCTTAACTCTTCCCATCTTTCTGACTCTACTAGCAAGTTCTTTTACCACTGTCAGCGTAACATTAATCCCCTCAAGTATGTTTGCTAGACATACACTAATACTACCATATACCTCTATTTCTGTGAATCTGATGCATGCAATAAGCAAACAAGTAGTAAACCTACTTAAGTTGAAAGCATGGATAAAAAAAAAAAAAAAAAAAAACCCAAACCAATGGGGGGGT